>VYZS01007216.1:13835-30679 GCA_013400695.1 Neodrepanis coruscans | reverse complement strand
TACATTCAAATCAGACCTGCTTTACACTGCGGTCTGCCCGCATTCGCTGATGGGCAGCTTGAGAGGGACTGGATTTCATGTCAGGCGCTTGAAATGGTTCAGAGTTGTCCTGTATGGCTCAGTTCCTGTATTCTTGCTAAGCACCATCCCATCAGCAAACATGATGGGCTGCAATACTGGCAGCTCTCTTGGGAGCACTTGGTTTTCTCAAACATGCAGGTGTTTTAGTAGAAAGGAAACATTTGATTAAGAAATATAAATAATAACAGGCATTATTCTAAGGAAAAGAAAAAAAAACAAACCCCACCATAGATCAATCCTAAGGCTTTTAGAGTTTGATATTAAAAAAGTGAAGAGAAATAAAAGAGAGATGGCAAATAGTCACACTCTGAGTACAGTAGCATAAATTCAGAGGAAAGGCATGAAAACGGATAGCAAAACTGAAGTTTAAGGGCATGAGGTCACTTTGCTAAATAAGTATCTACCTCTGAATGTACAGGCAGATCAAAGTGCCCGTGTTGGCCCAATCTCTTCAGCACTGAGCTCACATCTGTTTGAAAATGTCTGGGCATATCCCATTCAGTCTGATTGTATTTAGGACAAGCAATTAAAAAAGTGCAATTGTGAAAAGGTCAAGTTATTTTGGATCTACAAAGACTTAAAATTCGTTCAAGTGTTCAAATATATGCACTAAATAGTCCTACTGTGACCAAAGGGACATGTAGCAGCAGGGAAATTTAGGCAGCAGTATGGGTTTTCACACATCAGAGCCATATTTTTATCCTCATTGAGGCCCAAAGTACTTATGCATCTATATACTAGCAGTAAAACAACAGAGTGATCCTTTATGACAGTATGACCATAATCTAACTTGACAAATGCAGTTGTCAGCATCCCTTAAAGTAAATTATAACTACGCCCCCTTGGCTAAATCCTGAGCCCTTTCAAATAACAAAACAAAGAGCTCTCTCCCAAGAGTTGTGTTCTCTGCATTGTATTTTCTGACATGCTTTCCCACCATCAAGCTTTCATCCTGTTGAACTAATTTCCATTGTAAGCAGCAGAAGGCAGGGAGGATAACTCCTGTTAACTTCATGCTGGTGAAGTGTGGGCCTGCCCAGAGGAAAGGCAGAAGAGAGGGCACATCCCTGGCAGGCTGACTGTCAAATCCCTTGTTATGGAGCTCAAACAGAGCAAAATGTATGTACAACTGTGCTTTTCTATAAATAGCAGTAAGCTGGGACTAAGCTCTGGGAAAAGGTTCTTCCCAGCTGCTCATCATGAGAGTCACAAGGTGCTACTGTGGTTTGCATCAAGGTGCTTGGCTGCAGCTCTTCTAGCCTGCTGCCCTCACCACTACCAGCAAACAAGGCATTCAAAATAAGATCAGAGACCTTGCAATTGACCCTTTTACAGAAGGGACTCACCTGTGCTCTGGATCTTACTATAACATTTAAGGGAGACACAGTGAGATTCTGCCAGAGGCACTGTTGCAGAGGCACCAGCAGCATGCTTTTCTGCATAAATGAAAGATATAAGCCTTTGACAGCTTATTTTCTCCACTCATTATCCATGTACATTTGTATACCTTACTGTACACTATACACCTTTCTGAGTTGCACAAATGTGGAACAATAAGAGCACTTCTTTCTTATGAAGACAAGACCCCTTACTCTCTGGGTCCAATCTGGGTCTGGCTTTGCCCTCCAACAGGAGTGATATGGTAGTGATGCTCTGAGGAACCTGTGGGTGCTTTATCACCAAGCCTTCCCATGCAAGACACCTGCAGGGAGGGTAGATAGCACCCAAGAGAAGCAGTTGATTTTTTCTTGTTTTCATGCCGTTCTCTGTATTTTCTTTATCCTAATGTTTTGGGGTTCATTAGGTTAACCCTACCTCCTGCATCAGCATTGCATCCTCTTGCCCCAGTGTTCAGCAGCACTCTTCTCCTGGAAGTAGAAAGGCAATTGCCCCAGTTCATGCCAGATGCTTGCCACCACTCCCTCCCTCCCTCCATCTTCTCACCCCTACCCTATAAGCACATCTTCCGAAACAAGCAGCAATAACAATGAGACAGCTTTAAACTATACAAACAGCAGGATCAAAGTTGGTTGGAAACTCACCCAGGAGTGAGTTTCTTGAGTGGGACGTAGCAGAGCAGCTGTGCACCAGCCTCAACAAATCACCACCAGAGAGGATGTGTCCATGGCCTTCGCGCACTGCATCTATCTTAAGGTACCCAATGTTGACTTTGAAAATCATCTTAGATAGGGGCCTCTCCCATTCCTAGTTTTCCTGTGTGCAGCTTTCAGCAACAGGATGACAATCCAGAGAACTGACAGGTTTATCAAGTCATGCTTTCATCCCTGCTGTACATATCAGCCTACTGCTGCCAAGAGACACAGTGAGAGATTTTGTCAGCCCATCTAGCTTCCAACATGGCCAACTGCTTGTGATATGGCAGGAGCAACAAAAGCGCTCTGCCGCAGTGCCTCTTCAAGCCCTTGCAGCAGAGCATAGCTCCCATCTGCAAGGAACAAGTAAGACTCAGCTGAAATCCTTCTTCCTCATCCTAACAGCTGAAGATAAACAAGACAGCCTGGTGTACATGGTCACCGCCGCCTTATCCAATCAGAAAGGAGATCTTCACTGTGTCATCTAAACACAGTTCAAAGTGGAGATCTCAAAGGCATAGACCACAGCCACCTGTACGTGGCTATTTGCAAGGCTGAGCCCTGAATAAAGACAAGAAGGATTCAACCAGCCAGCCTGATCCCACACACCATCTCAGGTCTCCTTAGGTGACTTGAGATCAGTGGTGCCCACAGACACAAGACACTTGGTGGGAAAACATGTACAGCTGTGAGGCAGCTTCTGCTCACTGCTGCCTTCAGAGCCTCAGCAGACAGAAAACAGCAGGTGTATTAAGCTCCAAAATAAGACTATAGCATGCTGTAAATTAAAGTATGATCAGCTCTTCGCATACAGTCAAATAAGGAATGATGCATTGAAAACAACAGGGCCTCACATTCATCTCTGGATGAACATTAACAGGATGCACAACAATACAATTTCACACATAGAGAATGTCTCTGAAAGATCTGCTCCTCCCGGCTGTATTTTTTTCTTTTTCAATAAAGATTTCCAATGTGCTGAAACCATCTATAGTAATAATTGGGGGGAAAAAAAGTCTCTGGGAAATTATCGGCATGAACTTTTAGGTCTCTAAATTAAGGCCAGCCTAATTTTCCAATTAGGCAGCTTGATAGGCAAGATGACATGTGCAGAGTAGAAGGGCAGGCTCTAAACGGCATTTTTATGAACATTTCTCATGCCTGCAGCAGCCTTTCTATACCCAACAGCTGAGGAGTGCACTTTCCCATGCCGTCAGGGGTGAGGAGGTTACGACTCCAGCATTGTGCCCCTTGTTTTTCACACAAGAACCCGGCGCGCCGCAGCTCGCTTGAAAGGTTCCAGCGCCCCGGAGAGGGGCGGGTGCCCCCGCGCCCCCCCAGCGTGCGCTGCCCGCCCCCGCCCGGACCCGCGCCCACCACTTGAGCGGGTGGCTCAGTTTAACCCGCCGCTGAGGCGGACGACTGGCAACGCTAATTGGGACAGGGGGGACCTTTTTCAGAGTCGTTCAGTCGGTAAATGAAACTTCAGCTCCCCGGTGATCCAGCGTGTGCAAAGATGCCGCAGCCCGAGGTGCAAAGGGCATGGCAGGAAGATTTTGAGCTGACGCTGCTCTTTCACAGCTCGAGCTGTCAGGCAGCTCCCTGCCTCTGCTGGCTCCTACTCTCGCCTCCCTGCTGCTCATCTGGCGGAGGGAATCCCCCAGCACTGGGGCAACACATCCTTCTTAAGCTTGCTAAGGACCCTGTCACCCAAAATGCCACTGTGAATATAGCCGTGGTCTTCTATGGGCAAAGAGGAATCCAAATCAGTGTGTGAGTCCCTCAGTCACTTACAGCAAAGTCTGGCCCTCAAGAGGCAATGAAATAACATGCTGACACCTGTCTACCATTTAGGTGATCCCAAGTAAACCGTGTCAGACTTATTTAAATGTCCTTCTCTGGGTGAAGCAATTTGACAGCTAGACCCATGCTAGGGCCCCACAAGCCAAGGTAGTAAGGGCTTTGGCAGATGGGAAGGCAGCGGTCAGAAGTGACTAGCAGGAGAGGACACTTAAACACAGAACTCCATGGATCACCAACACCACCCTGGAAAACCATCCTTGAAGAACAGTTGTGCCAGCTACCAGATACTTCTGGCAGCTACACTGATAACATTGACTTTTAACTTGGTGTGTCTGGCATAGACCTTGAGCCAATTTCTACCTTTGCAACTTCTGGAGAACCTCAATTCCCTGCAGAATTTTAACAACTGAATCCCAAAGTGAAGACCATGTCCTCTTAGCTCACGAGCAGAACATCTCCATGTCAGGGCATTCCCTAAGCTTTCACAAACTTTGGGAAATGAAAAGAAGCAGTGTTCACAGAGAGTGGTAAAATAAGATGCCAACAAAACAGAGAATCACAGGATGGTTGAGGTTGGAAGAGACCTTTGGAGGTCATCTTGTCCATCCCTCCTGCTCAGACAGGGCCACTTGGTCCTGGTTGCCCAGGACCATGTCCAGCTGGTTTTTTTTCAATATTTCCAAGGATGGAGACTCTATAACCTCTTTGGGCAACCTATGCCAGTGCTCTGTCACCCTTGCAGCATAAAACTATTTCCTGAGGTTCAGAGGGAATCTCCTGTGTTTCAATGTGTGCCCTTTGCCTCTGGTCCTGTCACTGGGCATCACTGGTGTTCTCCTTCAGGCCCTTTTTGAAGATAGGGGTGACATTTGCTTTCCTCCAGAGCTCAGGCACCTCTCCCGGTCACCATGACCATCTGAAGATGTTCAACATGATGCCCTCATGAAGCACTCATTTGTGAGGCAGGTCAGGACGTTATCTTGAACTATCTTCTCTGCTGTGTCTGTTTGTGTATTTTGATAATGGGTACATTAGACCATGGCCTTCAACTTCAATTAGTCTTGGATTTTATTTATATCCAATTTTGACAAGAACCGAACAACTCCTCTCTCTGAGAAGTATTAAGCCCTTAACCTTCTTCCTTATGCTACTGGATCAAGCTGGTGAAATAACACTTAAGATCCCATAAGTGTCATATCTTAAACACAAACCAGGTTTGAGGCTGAGATGTGCAAAGTCAACCACCCAAACTGTTCTTGTGTGACAGTAAGAGCTGATATTTCAGTAGTTCTTTGATTTCTCATAAAAGACAGGATGAAAAAAACCTTCCTATTACTTTAAGACAATTTAAATATGCTGCCACTTTAAGAAGCTAATCTAAAGCTGGAGAGTGACTAGAGTATCTAACCCAAGGGTGCCTTGGATCAATTAACCCAGTTGGGAAGTTTAACTTTCTGCTCCTCTTGACACCCAGACTGCTGCAGACAGGCTGCCACGTTAACAACTGGTTTATCTCCTCATTAGAGCCACCATCTAGTGAGTGCATCAGGCTGCTTAGCTGATTGAATGAGGCACAAACTAGATGGCAACAAGAATGCTTTAATGTATTTAACATCTTACTGATATTAGTCTAATGCAGTCATGCCAGGGATACTTATTTTGGGTTATGGCCAGAAGACAATGTAACAGCCTCTTTTGGGCAGTCTAGACCCTTCATGTGCAATTAACACTTCCCCAGAATGTATAATTTACCAAAAAGTACACGTAGAGTGAATGCTTGTATCTTGCAGAAATGTGTTCTAGCCAAAACAGAAGACTGGAAAAGCTTTCCCAGCATATGCTGTGAGGGGAAAAAAAATTTGCCTGATTTATAAATGTGACAGGATTAAGAAATGAGGAAGAACCCAAACTTTCCAGAATGCCCTGAAGTAAAACATTAATATTCTTTTCTTTAGAAACCAGTTCAGTGCCAAAGCTTTGGTTTCAAGATGCTAATTTGCTCACAATACACAGACCTGATTTCTTCAGTGTTTCCCTTTTTCCCCATCTGATCACCTAAAGGCCTAGAATACGAAATGGCAGGCAAGCCCAGGCAGATTTACTTGTAAAACATCAGTTATCAAAAGAACACTGAACTATTCTCATTTTTCTTCCAATTCCACATCATAATAAAGCTATTTTCCTTTCCAAGTATGTATAAAGTGTTTAATGTTCTGTTCATAAAATAAAAGGCAGGATTTTAGGAAAACTTACTAAAGCCTTCAAAACGAGACCTGAATAAATGCAAAAGGTGAAGTATTGTTTCAGTTAAAACCCAAACCAGCTAGGATTTCAGCTTTTTTCAAAGTTAACTTTGCTTATAAGCACATCTGCAAACTCAGAGAGCACTATGGACATTCAGGTATATTTGAGCGAAGTAAGAAGTGGACGTGGGGCAGGGTGAAGTTCATGGGCCCTTCAGTTACAGGCAGCCAGGCTTCCCCTCCCTCTGCTGAGGATGCATTTCATGCTTTCCTCTGAGCACCCGGCATTACAATTCCAAGTGTATATTTTACACCATACCAAGCATGAATTACATGCTACATGCAGTGAATCTGTCATGCTCATCCAAATTTAAGTGTGAAATTTGTCACTAAGGATGCAAAACAGAATATGATAGAGGAGGAGTAACTATCTGTAAGTGAAGTGGGGTCTGTGTTGTTATCTGAAAAAATTAGAGCAAAAAAATCCCTTCAACACTTTCAAAACTCAAGACTGTTACAGGGAAAAAAAAAGTCTGAAAAACACATGAAGAAACAAAGAGATCTGCTAAAACCAAAGATCATCTCAGCTGCATAATCAAAAAAAATTGTGTGAGAATATCTCCAAATGATTTTAGTAATGATCTTTGCTCCTCTGATCTGTGCTTCAGGCTAAGACAAAAATCGCAACATTTAGAAGAAAACACAGCATGGTATCTAAATTACTGATTTTGGCAGTCAGATGAACATAGTTGCAGAATTTGGTTTACACCACCCTCGGGATTCTCAGCAAAATGATATGTTTACACTTACAGCTACAGTCTTGGTATGTATCAGTGACATTCCTTCGGTTAATATTAGTAATACATGTAGCATACTTAGTGTTAAGAGTATTCCAGATGGGGGGGTGGGGGGCACAGTGCCACAGGAGCTACTCGAATGGCTTTATCCTTTATGTTAGCAGAAATAACTATGCTCACACCTGAAATAAGAATGACCTCCAAACAAAAATTCAAATTGATATCACTGTCCAAACCATGACAGTCCAAACCAATGCAAGGCCATTCAGGGATCTGAACTATGTGGACAAGGAGACTTCACTGTGCATTGCACTTATACATACACCTGTGGATGTTTGGCACAGAAAATGCAACGAGAAGGAACGAAAAGGCGTGTGGACATGAAGAAAGAGGGAACTCCTGGAGAGAGGGGGCAACCACCAGAAAAGTTAAAAATAACTTGTTATTTTTCTGTATGGTTGGCCCAAAATATACCTGTTTGCAACATCAATTTCTAATCTGATAAAAGATTGGAGTAAAATATGAGAATAGTCTTACAGAACAAGCCATACAATTGTGCCATCGTGGCTGTTCAGTAATGAATACTGATGGTTCCTTGCATTGTGTTATGGACATGTATTCTACACATATTCTTGGTATATGTAGCTATTACAGATATGAAATGCAATGCCAACAGCCCATCACAAAGACATTTCAAAATTTTCTGCTCTGTCATTGTAATTCTGCATTTGGAAGTTGTACAGAGTTAAAGCCATGTGTGAGAGGCAAAACTACCCCTAACAGAATCTCCTCCATGGGACAACTCTTGTATGAAGAGTGTAGAGGTCCAATGTGTAACTGGAGGTCACTGAAGATGAGCTGGGACAACTGATTTGCAAAAGGCCACAAAGGCTAGCAGCAGCCTAAAGCCATTGAAGGTTCAACCCTGCGATTTGTAAGACTGGGTTGGCTTATGCTAAACCATGGTTTTCCAAATAAAAAAACTCTACGCTGGATTTGAAATAGCAACCACAACCTCCAAAAGCTACTTCTCTAAAAGTCATCCAGAGGAAGGTTTGATAAAAATCACTATTTGAAACCTTACTATGAATGTATTGGAAACATCATAGCTTGATTCTTTTGTGCATTCAAACACTTTATCTTAAACATACTTACAGAAACCTAAGACCTCCACTTGGCCTACTATACTGAAACAATTTCTTTTCATTTCTATTAACAACCAGAGAAAAATTACTAACATACATTGGAAATGAGAGTTCTGATTAAAGCAAAGAATTATCTCTAGTTCTTCATGCAGATGGGACATAGAAGTGTGATGTATTATAACAGATATTAAACCCAGTAACTGCAGTAAACATTCTGCACTGCAGCTTGCAAATCAGAAATCCTTGATGATGTTCTGTATGAAACACTGTACTGATGCCTTAGGGGGTATGCTTAAGATTTAGGGAATTCACTCTAGCTAGGTAGCTGGATACCTTCGAATATTAAGGGTCAAGAACAGCCTGTGTTTCACATATTTGCATTCTTCTGTTTAGATAAGTGGGGTAGTAAGACAAAACATAGAGACAGGCTTCCAGGCCTACCAGGGTCTGGACTTGGGGTGGAGATAGGCAACAAAGGACCATCCTGTTGGATGGTTAAGAACAGAGTAGTAAGATGGGCTTTAGTTGGTTAGTGTGATGGGTGGGCACTCTGAAGGTTATAAAAATGGTAAGATTGTTATGATTTTCCTCTTTTGGATCACCGACTTTGCCAGTAAAGCTGTGCTCTCCCTTCACCTCTGCAAACTGTGTTTGTTTCATTTCTTATCTCACCCTGCAGGCAACAGAAGGAGCACAACACGAGCAAGGTTTGGGCTGCCTCCATGGAAGTACAATGTCTTCAGATCAATATTTGGGACAATATCATGAACTCTGGAACTCTTTATATAAGAATATGCAAATATTCAATTAATGTTACCTACAGAAGCTCAGTTAACCTTTCACTTTTCAATCTAAAGGCAAAGAGCTAGAAAGATAAGTCAATAAAAATGGAGCAAGAATCAGGTACGGTGTGCTTATTGTCTTTTATTGATCTCATTATTTACTTAATTAAGCGGACGGAAAATTTTAATTTTTTCCTGAGGAAACATTTCATTTGTGTAATTTGCTACAGACCATAAAGCACATTTATTTGCAGTAAGTTCACTCCTTTTGCTTTGTTTGCTTGCTCTCTGCAAGCCCTAAAAGCACTGCATCAGCTTCCAGCAATGTTGTATCAGTTGTTGCCCCCAAGAACCGAGATGTGAGTTCAAGATCCAGCAGTCTCAGACGCACTCGGGTTCCTCTTTGATATTTTCTGTGAAGAAAAGGGAGAGGGGGAAGATGGTAAGTTTTATTAAGCAATGGACTTGCATCCCCTAAGGCTGCACTCTTGCCTGCAGAACAAAGGAGCAGCCCCATAGAAAACAACGTGCTGAAATGGAAGTCCAACATTGTTGTAATGTATCAGCACTAAAACTACTGGGACACACTGTGTACCACCACAGAGCCAGTCTCTGCTGATACAATTCTGCCTATGGAAGAGCAGACACCACTAGATCCCACGGTGGGAATGCAGGCTCTACAAAAAAGCAGTTTATTATATGGGAAACTGTTTATGTCTTGCATCAAAATATTTTACTGTATCATCCGGTATCATGCACGCAATTATCTGCAGGATAACATATCATCAAAGGGGAGGACAAGTCATCATTAGATCACTGGTGACATTGCTATTATCAAAATGCCAGCTAACTACTGTTTATATTTCCAACCTTGGGCCTCAGGCAAGGGAACTTTTCTTGTCTTATCCCCTCATCCAAAGAGTGGGCATCATCTGCAAGTTTTTTATTACATATAATTAAAAAGAAAGCCCACAACTATTGTAATGAAACATTTTGCCTACAGGCTTGTTTTATGTTCTTTTTTACCCTACTTTTTCCTTTCAAGTCAGAAAATTTGAGTGTTCAACATATTTTTATAACAGACCCTATGTTAAGATGGTAACACCAAATTAATGAAGATTTTTAAAATACTAGCTTCTTTTATAATATACCTGGAGAGATATTGATTGATGTCCACCAATAAAACTGAGATTTATTTATTATTTTTTTGAAAGTTCAAGTTGTACTTTTTTTTATTCCCTTGTCAAAGCATAAAGAGCTGAAAATGCATCAAGATTGACCACCTTGAGCAAAAGCAAGTGAAAGTTTAAAACATTCTCCAGTTACTGACTGGAGAAAAAGTCACAGGGGAGTCTGGTTGCATGCATTTCCACCTTGTTCATTTTCACCTCCTGCTTGGGCAGACAATCTGTCTGACAACTGCTAGCAAGGAGCAAAACTGAACCTGGTTTCAACTTTCTTCAGCTCATCAAATCAAGATTCATTTGGAAAATTAAACATCTTAAGAAAAATGCTGGACTTGCATTTATGTTGTTTTTGTTTCTGAGGTTTGTTTTTTTTTTCATTTTCTGTCAGTGCTATGTTACATTCATTTCCCATGTCTCCTGGTTAATCCTGAGCAATATACTCGGTTATGTTCCAAACTGCAAAGGAAGATCATTTGATACCTCCACTCTGAGTAGGTATCTGGGATACATAGGGTACTTCAGTCAGCAAGGATTCTGCCAATACTCATCCCAATGAATCCTGTGATGACCTGCATGAGTCCAGTGGAAGTAAAAACATAAAACTGAAGGCCCCCATCTGTCCAAAATGCAAGTAACCACTGTTGCAGTGAAGAGTATGGCACAGCTACAAGGACAGACTACAGCTTATGTTTGGTGGAGACCTGAATAGCTGGAAAGGATTCCCTCCCTTTCTCTGTGAAATACTTGCTTTTCAAATTTCGCAACTGATGAGAATTATTACTGAAAGCTAACATGCAACATTTCAGTGGGGTAAGACAACAGCTAAACAAAATCAAAAGACAATGTGTAAGACCTTAAAAGTGGATGGTATCTTCCAGGATTTGTTAGGCTTATTGAGAAAAGAGTTCCCTAAAGAAGTCAGGATATTTTGGGAAAGACAGGGAATGAAAAGGTAAGATCCTCACTGAAGAATTTTAAATCAGCTGACTAGTGATTTTAACCATGTGAGTATATGGAAGAAATCTCAAAAAAATTCTCTATCATGAACCAGACCTTCACCTTACTGACAGCTGCTGATTAGATGCGTTCCCTCTGCATCCAACCATGAAGTTATCCTGACTCCTAATAGTATCTTTGGCATGAATTACCATACTTTTCTGCCTTTATCAATGTGAGGGAGTGGGGATTAGGTTTTGAGAGAGGGCAAAATAAGATGGAGAAGGAAATCTGAGAGAGAAAAATGGTGGGTGGAAACAGAAAAGAGAGAGCAGACACCTTATAATGAGTAAAAAGAAGGCTTGAGGAGATAGGAAAGAAAGCATAAATGGTAAAACATCACAATAAAAAAGCATTGAAAACACTGCAGACAAATAGTGTAGAAATTCAGGAAACTACAGAGTAGAGCAACAAAGGAGGAAAAAAGTCACTGAAAAGTAAAGACTGCATAAAACTAAGTCTGACTGACACTAAACTCAGATCTTTGATCTACAACATTATGTGCTGCTTTTAAAAAGATTAATATGTTTTAAACCCAGTAAAACTTTAGACTAACTCTAGTGGTTCTGTAACAAATTTTAAAGACCAGCCATCTCTCTGCCTCCTTCCTCCTACAGGAAAAGCAGCTCACCAATAACCTAAAGCAGGACACAAAAACTGGCTTCAGGGTCCAACACTCTTCTACAGAAGATCAAACCGAATGACGTTTAAATTGAATTTGAAGTCCTCTTTCTATCTGACAGCACAGAGTGGGATAGATACTGAGCTCCATTTTTGTAGCTGAAATAGAAAATATTACTTTCCTCATGCATCAGTTTCTAGTTGCTAGACTAGAGTGGTGTTTTTTGCAAGTTAATAGATGAAACAAATTTTTTTCTAATCAAACCTTTACAAGTGCTATTTAGAAGCAAGAAAGTCCATGAAGAAAATCTGTACTTCTCAAGATTAATGCACCTAATTTTATAACTAATAAATAATCTTAAGCATGACTCCTCCCATTTTAGCATTGCTCACTACAATCTGCAGAGAACTTTGCTCAAATTTGCAGACATGAGTTTATCTTTATAATGCAAAATTCAAGCAACTGTATTTTCATAGAAAGAATCAGAATCTTCGATACTGCTTCAGTAACTCCAACAGATTCCTGATACTTTAATCCTACTTAACTCAATTTTTAAAGAAAGTTTTCCAGTCATAGCACATCTGCTTAGAAAGAGATCCTGAAGAACATCTCTCTGAGGAGCTGACACAACTGCCAATTTGTATGAATATAAACATTTGGATTTTTGACAGGTGCTCCCTACAGCTAAAACACTTTAGAGTATGTGGATGATGTAGCAAAAGCAGAAACATGAACACAACATGCAGTGGTAGTTATCCACCACATTTAGAGCAAGAGGAAATGATAGGCTGCTCTATGCATAGTAATCATATTCTATCCATGAAGGTATTTATCCTTACAACAGATAAAGCTATAGTTTGAAGCAGGACCCAGAAATGAAGCAAACAATTTATTATTTTCTGGAATGGTGGCCTAGGAGACACAGGACACCAGTGCAAAAGGAAAGAAACCATCTACTTTCCCCATTTTGCAAAAGGACTTGCTTTATTTTTAAGTAACAATGCTGGTATTCAAGATCATCCTATCCAGTGACCATCAGCAGGAACCATTAACCTTCACTCAACCCCCAACCACTGTGTTTCTCAAGGATTCATGTGTTTTTCTCCTATTGCCAGGTAAGAGTATTAAATTCACGGAGAAGCAGACAAAGGTGTTTAGTTACATATATAAGTGATGGTATGGGAATATTCTATAGAACTTAAAAAGTACTTTGGAAGCATAGTCAAAGCTTTCTCCACTTCTGTAGAATTTATTTACAATAGCTATGAATTTTAACCCTTTGGAAACACCAGTTTTGAATGGAAGAACTCCACCTTACACTCTGCTTCAGAGGTGGGAATCCACTATCTGCTGTTGTTCAGCCCAGTGTCAGCAGAGCACTCACTGAAGTACACCCAGAAATCCTTCCCTGAAGTTCAGCCAAGGATTAATGGGCTCCAAAAAGCTTTCTCTAGTTTGAATGTGTGCATATAGGCTTTTCTCTAACTCTTCTGGAGTGGGCAAAGCACTCAAACATCTGCTTCCAGAAGACTACGTTAAGTTGGAAGCAACTCAATTAATTGCTTTAGTGCTCTTTGCAATTCTTGAACTGTCATGAAAAAGAATTAGAAATGAAGCAAGATGAAAATCCTTTTTTCTTATCTAAACCATAAGTCTGTACAACTGTATATCACCAATGTAATGGCGTATGTAAGAGAAAGCACAAAGTACAGCTGCTAAAGAAATTTTAAATGCAAATACAAAAATTAAAGTTGATGTTGTCTTATTATACTAAAAATAGGGCCTTCTATTATTGCAAATATCAAACTATTGTGTCTTTACTTACATGAAGTAGGTCTTTTCTCTGCTGAACACATGAGCAGCACAGCATGAACTTCAAACTCAGGCAACTTGGAAGCTCCCTTCTGACTCACTATATCGCTTTTATTGCAATTTGGTCCCTATGCTAATCCTTTCAATTTTGCACTGAACCTTTAAATCTCTCAAAATCTTAATGGTAAATTAAAGGGTTCTGTCAAAAACCTCTGAACTCTTCAGTCAAAATTTTAAAATTGTAATTTAAAAAAAAAAGTAATTTTACTACATCATTTTAAAATAGATGAAGAAACAAAAAACATAATAAAATTGGAGGGGGAGGACATGGAATGACGTATTTCAGCTCTTGCTAACTTTCAGGACTGCTGGAGGGGAAATGTTCTTTTTTAAATTTAAGTCATTCCAGGTTACAGTGAAAGGTTTACAAATGGGGTTAACATGGAAAGTGATAAGCATGTAAAAACAAGGAGGCTAAAACAAAAAATGGGGATCCTAATTATACCATTTTCTACCACAAAACTGGGATGGTAGTTTTGCAGGTGTACAATTTCACATGCAAAGGAAGCATCCTCATTACTACATGCCATTCAAACTCTAAACTATAGGTGTAGACATTAAAGCATTTTATTAAACTATCCAATATTTAAAATTGCATGTGATCACAAATTAGCAAGCAGTCTTTTTTTCTATTAAAACCACTCAAGTCATTAATTTCAATTTAAAGCAAAAAAAGCTTCTATTCTTGGAAACAATGCTACAAAAATAACAACACAATTACAGAAATGGGTAAATCTCACCAGGTCTTGGCTTGTATTTCCCACTCATTTAAAAAACACATTCACAGATACCCTCTAATCAATACTATAAAAATATAGGACTGATATTTTAGAAGTGAAATATTTTGTCTTACATTCTCTCTACTTTGTTACTGGTTTTCAGTCTCCATTGCCTCCTTTCAGAATGATAACCTGTGCTGAATGATAACAAAGCTGAATGAACTAGCTACAGCTCTCACGCACAGTCCATTCTTCCGTGCTAACCGTCCCGCCCTCATGAACATGCATTTCTGAATGGAATGGCAAAGCAACTATTAAACCTGTTTTGTAATTCCTACATGAAGGGTATAATTTAGGGAATTTAATTTGATTTTTTTTTTTTTGCATCATTACTTTTTAACTTCTCCCAACACATTCTAGTGATGGCTTTCAAAAGCCGCAATGAAAAGAATCCTTGGATTACTTCCCATATAAAATCGATTAATATAAAACACTGCAAAGACAGGATTAGAGCTAAGCCCTGGTGCCCTCAGCAAATGCCATGAGAAGTCTTGATATCTTTCATTTTTGTACTGTGAGAATTTCAAAGGCTGTTATTCAGATCTATTATATAAGAGGCTTTGTTTCAGTGTCCTAACACAGCACAGAACAATTTAAAAAAAAATTCTTAATTGTTTAATTTTCTCTTTCTTTTTTTTAATTTTTTTTTAGGTATGTGAAAGACATCATTTCATCAACCTCAGAAAAAATACAACAGCAGCAAAGGTAGTGAAATAAAATGACCATCACTTTTTCTCCAGATTTGTTTGTTCACCATTCTTACCACCATTCAAATCCACTCAAAATCACCCTGTAGCTCCTTATTAGTAATACTGAAATGATGATGCACCCCCAGAGCCCACGTTGGTCTCAGGTTTTAACAGCAAAGGGAGGCCCTATAGCTGGCTTAAGGACATATCCTGGGACAGATCTCTCAGATTATTGTACAAGTCACTCTCTTACGCCCAATAAGGAAGGAGCTCCTCAAAAGCACACCCCTTCCCAGAAACCTCTCGTGCACTGGCAGCATTCACAAAACTCCTGTTCAGAAGAAATATGGATGAAATTAGCAGACTACTGTCAAGCTAAGGCAGTGTAGCAGTACACAAAAATCTACATCTTGCTGAACTGGCTTTTTCCGGTGAGGTACATATTGCACATCTAGTGACAGGGGGACAGCAATCCTGCATCCAGCAGCTCCAGACAGCAGTTATAATACATGCATCCCCTTCAGTATAAACTCCTAGGCAATAATAGGGCAATAAAAGCCAAATCCTATCTTTGTATGTTAATAGTGAGATGGAAGAAAGTGGCAGCAGAAAGGTAGAGTGAATTCTGCACAGAGCAAAACATGGGATGGTAAGAGAGAGACTGGGAGAGTAGTATCTCAGTGTAGTATCCTGCGGTCTGCCTTTCTTTAAAGGCTATAAAAAAGGTGGCAAAGAATATAAAACTGAATAACCACGTAAAGATCTTGATCTGTTATTAAAAAGATTGAGTGGTCTATACAGAAAGAAAATTCTCATATTAAAAGGTGCTTAAATCTACCTGAGGAAAGCATGTAGTATCAGGAAAGTGAAGTCCAACAAACAAATGAAAATGACAATTTGTAAATAATATTGGTGAACCACTAGGAAAAAACTCCAAGCACTGAGATTTTTCAGCCACTGACATCTCCAACTGAAGAGATGTCAAAACAGATGTGCTAGTTCAGTTCAGGATAACCTGCTGAAATGTCATGTTTCATGATACAGTGAAGTCCTGAGAGATGACCTGAAGGTCCCTTTTGGCTTAAATTTTATTCATCCATTATTTATTACCACAGCATCCAGTCATTCAAATAAGGAATGCTCAAAATAGGATTTTAAAAGCATCTCTTTTCTCTGCAATGAAACACTTCACAAAATATGCTCAGAGGTTGCTGGTTACATTCTATCAGAAAATGCAATCTCACTTCTTCTTGTGACTCATCAACCCATTGCCACTTCAGTTGTATTAGTTTCCTACTCAATTTGTTTATCTCTTTCCTTGAACTAAGCAGGCAAACACGCTCTCATTTCTTTTGAGTATTTACCATTTGTGAATGTGGTGGTTTTACCACAAATTCAGTGATTTTGGAGCAGAGACTCTGAGAGAAGTCACAAACACACCCCAAAAATGAAGAGAACACACAAAAAAATCACAGTTTATTTTGCGCAAACACCAAAACCCGACAAATAAAGTGCAAAACAGACAAATAAATAAATTTTTTCCAGGGCCCGCGTTTGGGGTAAGGACGCTCTGGCGATAGTGCTTCTCTCTCTCTCCCTCGGAGCCCGGCTGAGGGACTCCACGGTATTTAGAAGGGAGCACGTGGTCTTGAGGGCCCCTTAGCCTTGAACCTCTGCCCGGTTTCGACTGAGGAGAACAACTCAAGAAGATTACAAAACCGCGCCCCTCCCCCCTTTCCTCCCTTTTAGCCCGAG
>VYZS01007189.1:0-13896 GCA_013400695.1 Neodrepanis coruscans | reverse complement strand
GCTTCAACCTACAACAGCCACACGGTCTGTACTCAGTGGCAGTGCAGGTACTGGGCCTGCATGGCACCACTCCAAAAGAAACGCGCACAGCCTCATGCGCGTCTGCTCCACAGTCGGGGTGACTAGGGAGCAGATGTGTGTGCATGCAGGGCTGCATCCCCCTTCTGCCCTGGACACCATGGACACATCTACCCCCACGGCACTGCCCGCGTCGGCTCCGCTGCGTGACCCTGCACACACAGGGCTGGGCATAAGACAGGTTAAGGCTGTGGCTCTGCTGTCACCCTGCTGCTATCCTGGCTCGCTGCTGCTGCCAGCAGCAGCCATCTGGGACAGCACCCTGCAGCTCAGAACTCCTGGGCTGAAGCGGTCTGCTGGGCTCACTCTTCCCAGCAGCTGGGACCACAGTCCCACGTCCACACCTGGCAGTGCCGTCAGTTTGGCATCTTCCCAGCGCCATCTCCCCTGAATTCACTCCAGGAAAACAAAAGAAATGGGAAAGATTCAAAACAGCTACATATATTAAAAGGTATTTTTTTCCTGGGCACTTAAGCCATGACACCCTCCAAGCAGCTCTTTCCTACAGGTATCATGTATAGGTGAAGCAAGCACTAAGCAGTGTGTGTGAACCTGCTCTTGTCATTCAATATCACTTGCATCAATTGGTGGCTCTTCTTTAATTACTCTAACTAAAAGTAACCATCATGATTTTTATAAAGCCTGAAATCTTCTTTGAAGACACATACTGTTTAAATCAGTGAAGATTTATGAAACCCACTTCATTCAGAAGTATTCAGAATAATTATTAAAGATTGAATCTAAGGTGCCTAAGCCCTAGAGAAAAAGCCAGAAGACTTATCTTTTCATGTAAAATCATCTCTGTTAGCATAGGTTTTCATTACTTCTCAATGCAGGCTGTGTTCAGAAACTTAATGAGTTCTTTCCAAAGATCTCTTCTGTGCTTTAGTTCAATAGCTCCATTTTTGAGTCAGTCTTTCTACTTTCTTTTGAAGGGAATCAATCTTTGAATTTTTGTGTTCTTTGTTGGTATGATGAGGACATTTCTCATATCATTTTTAGAGTTCTCTTTCTCATATTAAAAGACTACATTAAAATCACTGGTCATTGTAAAATAGATTTAGCTCTAACTTTTCAATTATATCTATTCAGAAGCATTTGTATATCATCGCATGTTGTTTGTCAGCAAGATCCACATCTATCCGAACAAGAATTACATAATTCCTTAAATTACAACAAAATGCATTTGTAGCTGTCAAGCCATACTTTGGTACATGCCCAAATAGATGTTACTGAGATCAGGCTTCTTTTCTCTGAAGTACCTTTCCTAGAAGAGAAGTAAACGCTTTCACACGTAAGCCAAGTGTAGTCAGTTTTCGTTGACTTTTCTCTAACATGCTTGTAAACATTTTAATTTGAGTCTGATTATGAGACAGAGAACAACATTTTATTCCTGGCTTTGGGCAAAACCCCAAGCTATTTGAAATTAATATACACATATGCTTCAAATATATTCAAAAGATTTCCCCAAAGAATACACATCTGGTACCAGTCCTGTTCTTCTATGCCTTTGTAGTAGTTCTTTATTTAGTTACCTCAGAATTTCCCCTTTGTGAAAATGTTGACAATGTAAAATCACAATACCTCTTGTCAGGCATGTTATATGAGACACTGAAGGTACGTGTGGAGGTGTACTTCTATAAGCTGACAATTTTCATTAAAAGGGGAGAATTGGGCAGTACTGACTTAATTGTTAATACTGGTTAAAATAACCCCAAAACAGCTCTACTTTGCATCAAGCAAATCAGACTAAGAGATAATCAGAACACAAGAGTGATTTAAAATTCCACCTCTGCAAAGCTGCACTTGCGGAGTTTTCTTAACTGTTTTGAAGTGAAATGCATTGGTGGTATTTTTCTAAGCTGCAGCTATCTTCTGCAAATGACAAACACTTTTTAAACCTTGTGAAACAGAGTTTATTTCAGCACTTTTTGTGGGTAATCTATTCAGTGGCCAGTGGAACATTCAAATATTAAATACTAGAAAGCAGACTGGTTTTACTTGTTCTTTTCCAGACTGAAATCTGGGAAAGTATGCATCTACATTCACCTAAAAAATATGAACTATCTTCACAGAATGAGCTCTGATTTTTCATCAGATTTTGTTTGCAGCCCCTGAAAACAATGTAAGACTGAAGAGCATTGGGAAAGCCTGTATTCTCTAATTTCCCATGTTTTGTCATACAGGATTGCGTTTTCATACAAGGAAAATAATAGAGTATAATAGAATAAGAAAGTATTTAAAATCACTGTATATCCACTAGGATACCAAGGCAGGATCACTAATTCTGCATTTGCATGTTTTCAGTATTAGCAGAAGTGTAGCATAATTTCAGGAGAACAGAGCATTCTGACACAGGAGAGGCTTTTGGCATTTTGGGGCTTTGTGTTCTTTTTGTTTGTTTGCTTTGTTTGTTTGTTTGTTTGCTTGTTTGTTGTTGTTGTTGTTTTGTTTTGGTAGCTAGAACAATGTTCTGGGAAGACAATGTAGATGATGCAAGTCTCCCTAAAATTCAGAGCAAGTGCCCTAATTTGAGCATTATTCTTTAGAATATGGGTACCCCAGCTAGACTATAAGCTATTGTCTTCTGGTAGGGATACACTCCATGTATCTAGCCATGTATCTAAGTCCTTTACGATGTCTAGTCATAAGGACAGCCTTTTTTTTCTGTCCCACAAGAAGGCTTTGATAGGATGAATGGGTCTCAACCCTCAGCTCAGATAAACTGACAGTGCTTCCAAAGATGTGCAGTATCTGTACTTCATATCCTTATGGGAACTTTTGCCAATAGCTTTATGAAACTCAAGCACAAGATCAGAATTATTTTCTGGCACAGTGTTATACTTAGGCTTCCAAGCTGAGTTTAAGAAGCATATTAAGCACTTGCCTTCACTCTTTTGTAATATGGATATTGCCTTCACTCTCTTGTAATATGGATATTTTCTCACTGCAAAATAAAAAAGGGTCAGAAGGGAATTCAAGGACTGGATGGAAAAAAAGTTTAGCGAAGGGCTGCAACTGCATTTCTTGCATGTTGTCTTTGGAGACTGGTAAAGTACATTCTAGTGTGAAACCATAAATAGGGATTTATCCTTTTAATTTTGTGAATTCAATACCTAAATCCTGAAATAATACTGTAATGGCAACTACCTTATTACACTAAGATTCTGTTGGCTTGGAGTTTATCTAATATGATATAAGTTTGTGTTTACAATTTTTTAAATATTTTGATGCATTATTAGACTTTTCAACTTCTTTTTATATCCCAAATAATATAGTTTTAAATGTATGCTCAGGAAAATATTAGAGTATAATAACAAAGTATGCTTCAAGTAATTTTTTCACTGAAAGCCAACTTCTTGTTTAACAATTAACAATTTGCATGGTTTGCATGAGTTTATATAAGCAGTACTTTAGAAAAAGGATTTGTTTTCTTATTCAGTGATTTTATAACATCAGTAAAAATTGATCTATAAACTATAAAGTTAATAAGTTTACTCTAAATGTAATATGTTATTTACAGGTTTTCTTGTAAAGTTAATGACTGTGACATTCATAATTTTATGTCTTTGAATTGAATTATTTATGCTGTAGCTGAAAATAAAGTAATTTAGTGGAAGTTTAACATCCTTAGAACTGAAACAATACCAAATGTCAATGTGTTTCATTTTTGCCTGAAACATGTTTACCAAATATTCATGGTAACATTGTGGCATGTTCCCAAATGATTGACTTGAGGTTTTTCATTGTTAAAAAAACTGACAAGGTATCTGAGGAACTAGACTTTGCACATTGTTCCATCAACACCTGCAAATTAATTGAGAAAGAATGGTTAAAATTTTTTATTTTGCACGTGAAATTTAAGTATGTCAAAAAAACCACAATAAAATCAGACCATGCAACCTTTTATTTATTATTAAACAGTTTATGGTTTTGCATAAACTGCCTTTGGATCGTCAGTATAGTTCTGGTTGTATGGCTCATTGTATATGAGAACACAGATTAATGGTGGAAAGGTTTATGTAAGATCCACAGAAGTACATAAATTAAGAATATTTTGTAATTTATAACGAGAGATAGTTGATAGATGGAGGCCTATCCTGGAATTCATGTCACTAGAAACCATTATTTCTCTCATGTGCTTATAATTAAAGAGCATAATTTGGCTTTAAGATGACATGTCTTGCAGCTATGAGATACCTGCCATGGTAGGATCATAATACATATTTATAAGATTAAAAATAAATGCCCTATCAGTCAACTGTCCCTGAGAGCTAAATATAAGGACTTGAATGGATAGCAAATACACTGTCAAGGTATTGCCAGGGCAAAGATACGTATTTTATATCTGTCTTTGAAAGTTACAGCTCCCATATTCTTTTATAACTCCAAATGGAACAACTCAAAATTAAGGGTAAAACATGAAAATTATCTTCCAATATATGTCAGATTTTTTTAATGAAATCTGTTGCCTAACTCAACTGTTGCAAAAGGTACATCATATTGGAGATAATCTGTAAGGTAAATAAATCTCAAAGGCCTTAGATCAATTTTCACCTAACATTGCACTCAGTACTCATCATGGTATACAGAACATTGTGATTGATTCAAATTTTTATTTATCCCGTAGAAATAGTGATAGCTAGACTTTGCTAGAGAATTAAAATGCTCTTCAGTATTACAATAGATTTCTAACTAAAAAGCTGTCTGACTTTATTAATGCTTGATAAAATACACAAAATCTTAATACATTCTTTTTAATTTAAGTTTTAGGTGTTATTTTAAGAAATTATGACTATGTTGCATGAACAATATTTAATCACCACGAAATTGACTCAATCTATTAATTACAAAAATAAAGAGCATTTAAAAAATCCATGAAAGAAGAGAGAGCAGTAGAAAAAGATAAACTCTGTTGTTGAAAATGTTAACTCAGAGTTTCATGTATATAGAGGACAAGCCCTGAACTATAAATGAAGGCAAGTGGTGAAGGATGGTGCTTTCAGATAGGTACAACGGTACAGAAGAAGAGTAATTAATCACCCTTGGTATACTTAGCATTTAAAGCCTTTATGGGTCATCTGGAAAGACACTAAACGTCATGCCATTGAAATAACAGATGGTGGAAATTTACAAACTTTGTTAAAAATGGTGATGGAATAGTGAAGGATCTAAACTGAAAATACAAACAGTGAATAAAAGAGGTCTGAGTTTGTTCTTCAGATATTCAGTGTCTGTCTGAAGCTTTTGGATGGACTTGACTGGCAGTGACCTTTGAATGGTACCTTTCTTAGCTCTGTTCTTATACAAATTAGAAGAAATTATGACATGATCAGTAACATATGAAACTGTATGAGGATGTAATGGACATCATCTAAATTATCATCTAAACATCACATTTTCTCTCTAATGCTCAATAAAATCTATAGAATGTTCTGAAACCATCTTGGTAATTATTTTGCTTTAAAGATTATTTTGGTACAGACTCTTTGGAGATGGGTGAATAAAAACAAAAGAAGGGAAAAATTAGTAGGAAGCAGTTAAATAAAAAATTTTAATAACTGGATTTTATCAGCAGCTAGGTAAATTTACTTTTAAGGCAACAGAAAGCTGGAAGCTCACTAAAGATAATAGTTAATAAAGCACCATAATTTCTTCATGAGTTGCTGATCTTTAAAGAGTAACAATAATTTAAAATTTAACAGTACATAATAATTATAATTAATGACACCTCTATAACAGGATATGCAGTTTTTAGGGTAAGTAAACCAGTTATTTCTTAAATGCTTTCATTGTTTTTCTGACATTCTTACCATGGAAACTTTTACTGTTTTTCCTTAATACCTTTCTCACTGTTGTGCATGTTTGATTATCTGTTTGAGCCTCCTCCAAAATCAGTAGAGTTTCTTTAAAGTTACCAAGACCTATCTACACAGAACTGATTAAAAAGGCAGGCCTTAGCTTACAGGTAATTGGACATACATGCAAATTATTATTTCATTTTATTTTACTTCCATTTAAGTCAACAACAGAAGAGAGGACATTTGGTTACAATTACAGAGTATTTATTTTAAACAAATTAAATGAAAACATTTTCTCTTCTGGTTTAAATTAAATCTGGGTATTAAAATAATTTCACTAAAGACTCTATCCAAAGGAATACTAAATTAAGAATTTAGTCTAACAAGAAATATAGACATAAGACACCCAAATACACATGGCAAATAACTGGGCTTTAGACTATATTTAAATAACATTTTATTAATAGGTTATAAGAAAATTGCATCTGAGATTTCCACTGATTACTTTCCTCAGGTGTTCACCAAAAGAACATATGGAATAAATGTCACCGGAAACCTCTAGCCTATAAAGAAAATGGGGTCAATTAAGAGTTGTTAAGGATCAGCACTTTTAATTAGGTTTCGACAGAAACTATTAGGTTTTATATTTACAAATGTAGTTACCATATGCAGTCACTTTTAAACTGCAAACTAAAGCTCCCTGTAAAATTTTTGTGGGAGAAAAAAAAACAAAAACTTTATTTATACAGAAAACATACCTGTAAACTGTAAAGTTTATGTCTCATTATTTCCATCCATTGCCCTTCTCAGAGATGCTCAAACTCATCCATTATTGCACAGCCTTGAAGATTTCAGTTAAAGGGAGCTGGCTTTTCCTAGGTACCAAATAAAAAGGCAAATATGCATATAGAAATCATAGACTTCACAGTAGAAAGATTCTAATTGGTATAATGTTTTTCTTTCATTCTCAGTGATAAACTGCTATTTTTTTTCTCTTGGTGTATATAACCAAGAAATGGGACAAAGATTTCCATTGCGTTTTTCCCCCAAACATGTTCTTGAACGGAATTTATAGTGTGAGCCTTGAGTAAGTTTTTAAATGTTACAAACCTTAAAAACCTGATTTATAATGAATGGTGGTAAGCAGTATGCTACCTTGGATTTTTGTAAACCTCTTGAGGCTAAAGCAGGTTTTGAATTATTTTATGCATTAAGAAAAAAAATATCAATAGTGCTAATACTTTGGTTATTGCCTAAATAAAGTAGATTCAAAATGTTGATTCTTCATTGCTTAGACCTTATTTTATCTTCTATTATTATATGAAACAGATAAGAAATATAATCTCTTTGATTATTGCATTAAAAAGTGTGAAAACCCCAAAGTCCCATAATCTGTTCAGACAGAAAGGACCTTTCATACTCAGTATTTAATGCCAGCTTGCACCTCAGTCTTCAGCTTGGGAGGTTGCTGTGTACTGCACCTAGACCAGTCTTGTCTCAGCCAGCAACTCAGCTGTTGGTGGTGGTGTAAGATGTTGCCTTTCCACTGAGACAGCTGTACAATACACAGAATATTACTCCTTTCTGGTTCACCACAAAGGCAGAGGTTATCTTGGCTCACCTGAGATTTAACAAGGCAGTTTAGCTTTCCAGAGAATGGGAGAAAAACCCTCTGAAGAGGTAATCAGCAGATGTGTTTCCACTGATACTGTGAACAAATATAAAGAGTAACTTGGACCCTTCAAGTCCTGTCATGAAAGTAGCTTGTAATCCTTTCGTTATCAGTACATCCTGTGATGTTGACATTTTAATATTTTAGAGATGCTTTCAGAATAAATAAGCCAATAGAAATAAAAGTGGCATAGCAGTCATGGTTTTCATCAGTGGGTGTGAAAGGCTTTCACTTCAATATTTTGAAAGGACTAAATTGTGCAAAGGGAGTATGTTCTCATGTCTCCTCTGAAATGACTTGAAGGGAATAAGCTAAACAATTGGAAGTAGTATAAATCTGATCCTTTACATTAGTATTTTCTGTCTTCAGTTCCTTTATCAGGTTCCCAGGAGTAGTTCCAGATTTGCTCTCTGGTAAAGCTCTCTGCAATTTTCCTCTTTTCTTTGTTTCAACTGTTGTATACCACATTAGCTTCTATGCCACTCTGAACGAGGATAAATCTGTGTCTCACAACAGAGTATCTAAAGATTTTCACTGTGTATAAATGTGCACAGACATAGTAAAGATGTTAGTGGCACATGCTTACAATCTGATACCATTGCATAGCATGAAAAGAGGATTATCTGAAGCAAAAAATATCAGCTACAAAAGGATTTGCTCATATTTTTGTATCGATAATTGAGATTTATGTTACAGCTTTATACAGCACTTACATATGGCATTACAGTCTGAGAAGCCAATGAAAATATTCAAAGGCACTAAGTTTTTATACCTCCGCAAAGCCACAGCAGAGACATGAATTCCAGAGAACTTCCTTTTCACAAACCCAGGATATCTTGAAAAGAGGAAAGATAGCACTTCCTCTTAATTACACTTCCTCTTAATTAATTTTATGTTAGAGGCAGAAAGTGAACTAGTGCAGCCACTGAAAACTGAGTCAATACATCTAAGAGTTTCTGGGTCTCTATACTTCCTTGAAAGTGAAGGTCAGCTGAAAACCTCCCTAAGCACCTTGATGAGGGGCTCATGTTTAGTTTAGTTTACCAAACAAAGGCTTCTCTTGCCATTTCACATAGTGTTGCAGCCAGACTATGCACATAGAATGATGCATAGGCCACAGGATGTTTGTGAAACCCTGCTGAGTAGCATCTGAAGGCTATGTGAAAATAGAGAATTTTGAAGGATAATGTGCAATATGGAGAAGTTAGCCAGTTTGCAATGTTAACCTATTCGTTTTCTGACATTGTGACCTGAGAGCACTTCTAAGTTAAAGAAAAAAGAAATAAAAAAAGAAAATAAGTCAAACAAAAAAGCATCTATGATTTTACCTTCATGGATTTGATGCCTTAAGGGGCATGCCTTATGTTTCTGGGGATTCACTTTATCTCGGTAACCTGAAAACTAAGGGCCCCAAAAGACCTGTGTTCAGATGTTAGCATTCTTCTGTATAGATAAAAGGGCAGCAAGACAAAACACAGGCTTAGGCCTCCCAGACCTACCATAGGGCAAGTCCTGGGAGGGGACAGGTAATAAGAGACACTCTTGTTGGACACTTAGGGGGCGTAACAGTTAGATGGACTTGGGTTGGATGGTATGATGGGTGGTAACTAAGAAGGTTATAAATATAGGGAGATTGTTATGCTTTTACTCTTTGGATCAGAGAAATGTTTCAGTTCATTATGGAGGGAGATTTTCCTTGATATCAAGTCAGCACTGAAAGTGAAGAATTAGATAGTCATTGATGTGTCTGTTTGTATTCCTGTGTAGAGAGGTATTCTAGGGCTGGTTGTGTAAAAATGTGTTGGAATGAAGCTCTATTTTCCCTTTAATCAATATTACAGAGTATTTCTATATAAAGAAGTGTATTGGGTCTGGCTGAGATGGAGTCCATTTCCCTATACCAGCCCTCACACTGGTGTTTTGACTGCTGCTAAGTACAGCATCAGCCACAGCATTCCTTCCCTGATTAAAGGCAAGATCCTGTGAGGGGATACAAGTAGGCCAGCGGACAACTAACCGAAAACATATTCCATACCATATGACATCAGTTGAGACATAAAAGCTAAATGAAGGAAGAGGAAGGGTGGCACTCATTATCTACAATATTTGCCTGCTAAGAAACCGTTATGCATGCTAAAAGCTTTGCTTCCCAGGAAATGACCGGACAGCGCTGCTGATAGAAAGCAGAGAACCAACTTTGTTATTTTTCTCTTGGCTTGTGTGCACACAAACTTTCACTTTTTCTTTAGTAAACTACCTTATCTCACCCTGTGAATTGTTTTCCATCTTATTCTCTCTCTCCTGTCCAGCTGGGAAGGAGATAGAGAGTGGTTTGGTGGGCACCTGGCATCCATTCAAGGTCAGTCCACTACGGGAAGTTAAAATACATTAATTACACTTCACAGTACTTTGGAAATAACAATCTGCCAAGTAATATTACAACACACACAGCATGCATGCACCACCCCCACTAATCATGATGTTTTTCTCAAGCTGCAGAATAGTGAAGTAGCAACAATGGGATATAAATAAAAGAGATAAATGCATTTCTGTTATCTGTTTGTAAGATTGATAGGAAAGAAGTTTGAGGGAAATATATGGGGCTTATCCTTCTGGCAGAAGGTTTTATATAAGGAATTTCTCCTTTGAAAACTTTAGGATGTCCTTGCAACCCATGTTTTCCAGAGGAATTGCTGAACATGGAGGGCTCAATTAAATAGGCAGTACATTTTGGAGAGTCTCAAGAAACGGAAATAATCACATATATATATCAGCTACTCTGCTCACAAGGAAAAAACTTTTTAATATATAAGCTTATTTCTGTTCTTATATCTTTGACTCTGAAGATAATTTGAGGGTCATTTTGTCCATTGCAATAAAAAGAAGCTTTAGCACAAGGGAGAAGACAGTAGTCTCTTGTGTATGGTAAAGTACGTGCTGTTCCTTTGCCATACAAGAAGAGTAGCATGATTATGAGTCATGAATGCAGACTGAAGCCATGTGCTGCATAATGTTTGCTTCTTGTTTCCTGCAGCTCTCTGGTTAGGAAGCAACTAAGATTGGTCCTGAAGTTTGACAAATATTTGTTTTAGATACGCAACAGAAAATATCCAGTAAGATTGAAAATGTTAATGTGAAGAAACTACTTAATTAATTGCATAATTGTTAACAAGTGATTGGTAACTCTGTCTCTGCTGCTAATAGTGCTTTTAGTATTCATGTTAAACATAGAGCAGTAGTGGACTGGGTACAGCAGAATATTTTTAATGGTTTCGTTATCTGCAGTGAACAGCATTCTCTGCATAGAAATTCAGTCTTCAAAAGGGAGAACATAAACTAGTTAACATTATTAACTCTCAGAATACAGAAAAAGAAATAAAAGGAGAAAAAAATCAAGGTAATAAAAAGTGTGTCAATTAAAAAATTATTCAGAAACCAAGAATCAATGTTTGGGCAAACTTCAGCCTAAATAAAGTGTTAAGTGATTTCCGATTTTCTGGACATAAATTAAAATGTTTCTATTACCATTATAATTTAAGAGAAATGCAAATAACCTCATTAAATAAAAGACATTATCATGTCTTTCACATATTGCACACATGAATGTCTAGACAATTTAGTATGTGATTGTAAGAAGAGAAAATTTTTATAAAATAACTGAGATATATTATTTCCATAGGTTATGTTTTTCTGTTCCTAGTGTGGGTTACACTTTCCTGTAATCAGAAAGAAGGAAAAGAAGGAGATGGATTAATTCTCCAGTTGTTACTATCTTCTATTGTGTGACTAAAAGGCACCACAAACTATAATATAGAAAGCACTATTTTATCTTATAGTCAATTGAGAGAAATTGTAAAACTTAAAGTATATGAAAAACCATATAAAGCTGTATTAGACTGCAAAGGCTGAAAACACTCAATGCTGAGGATTAAATGTATGTTCACAATGAAAATGAATAGGAAGGGTTGAGAAACTGGGGTCTGTTTCCTGAAGTCATAACTAGAAAACTCATAATTAATGCAGAAACTCCTATACTATTTTTTGGTTGTCATATCCCCACCTGTCATCATAGTATTATTTTTTCATTTCAAGTCACATTACGCAAACTACTAAAAATAATAAACCCACTTTAAAGTGAGAATGATGTTTCAGAAAGAGTAGAAAAACCCTGATCTGATTTCCCTGAGTACATGACTATCTAATTGAAGAAGCCCAAGAATATTGTCCCAGTTTAGACACTAGAGGGTGTTATCAAGTGACGAGAGATCTAATAGAGTTGACAACAACCAAAAGAATTTATTTAACAAGCAGTTAACCCGACAATAATAATCACAAATAAAAAAACTATGCTGCTCTGGGTTGGCAACGGGGCTGGTGGAGCAAGGGAAGTAAGGAAGCCTGGCCCATGGACAGCACTGGTTCCACTCCGGAGCTGCTGGAAAAAAATGACAGTGAAAGGGAACCCCAGTGGGACCCAAGGGGAGAGAGATACCATAACTCCTGTCTCCTCCAGGTGGTTCCCTGCTGGCACTGCCTGAGCTCCACTGATATCGTGCTGCTGCCCGCGCTCTGCTGTGTTGCAAGGGAGCGGAAAAGGGGGAGCCATACCTCTACTACTGCCAAAGGGAGATGAAAAAGAGGCAAGATGGAGCCAGGACAAAAGTTGAGCTGAAAAAACAGGAAGGACTTTTGTGTCTGCTGCCTTTATAGGGTGCCTGTTCTCAAGTTTTCTCGTGGCACCCTTCTGGGGCATATTGCCTCTCCATTGGATGGTGGCGCTGGGCATTGCTCCCTCTCTGAGACCATCATGAGGCAACATTTGGTTCCTGCCCAAATGCCTCATGGCTGCAGTTTGCCGGGAGGAGGGGCCGCCACTGCCCTGCCATTGCCATGGGGCATCTGGGCTCCAGGGCCACCAGCAGCACCACCCCCTGCCACCACAGGTCCAGTCTGCACGGTGGTGCTGGCCCAGGGACCGGCCTTGTCCTGAGCGCTGGCCGCTGTCCCCGCGGGGGTGGCCCCACCCTCTGTGGCCACCATGAGAGGGGCTGCCACCAGTGGGTGCCCGCCACCAGTGCCATGAGGCACTGGCTGCTGGTGCAGAGGCCGTGAGGGGCCCCAGGGTGCCCCCCACAGGCAATGTCCTTGGCCACAGCCCCAGGTAGCTGGCGCTGTGCCCATTGCTCCCAGCACTGCCCCACCACCGCCCCGGCCCCAGCCCAGCACTGGCCAGGAGCCACGGCCCAAGCAGTGGCGGTGGCACTTCCTGCTGAGTCGTCTTCGTCCCCATCTGGTGCGATCCGCAGGGCAGCAGGCTGAGCTGGGCTGACCCCACATGGCCCCAGCACCCCCCACAAGGCGCTGCGACAGGGCTGGGCCAGACCGGCCCTGTGCTCCCTGCGCTCCACAAGGCATCGGCATGGGGGAGTCCAGCGGTGCTG
Organism: Neodrepanis coruscans; assembly: GCA_013400695.1. NCBI lineage: Eukaryota > Metazoa > Chordata > Aves > Passeriformes > Philepittidae > Neodrepanis > Neodrepanis coruscans. Next base: position 904 of record VYZS01007189.1, on the reverse strand, counting down.
CTGCTACCTCCTGGCTTTGCTCATCCGTCATTCTCTTAGGAAAAGCAAGTAAAGTCTAAAAGAGAAACCCCAGCTTCTACCCATGGACCAGGTAGAGAAGGGGAAAGGGAAAAAAAGGGTTTAAAATGAAAACATTTCCCCCACCCCATAACAAATATGTACTTCTGTTTGATGATGTGCTGTATATTGGCTGAACCTTTATATTGCACAAAAATAGCATATATACTTTTCTGAACAGAAAAATACAGGAGGTTTATGGGAAATTTTTGAAAACCAATCTTGCTTGAAAAATGTAATTTATGGCACAGAGATTACAGTTTTTCATTTTGTTACTGAAGACTTTGAGAAATGTCTATAAAAATCACAAGTAGATTTTTCCTACGTTCTAAATACGGACTAAATTGGACTGATCTTAGATTTATTTTCAGGAATACTTGTATACTGAGAAATGGCACCATTAACAACATAAATGAACCTGACTGATTCACGCAGCTGTAATATTGCTGATTTACTTAATAAACTGAGAAAAATACTTGCATATTTCCCCTCACATCAGATTGTACTAACTTTACTCGAAACATATCTTTTGCTGTCTATTGAAAACAGAAAAAAACAAATGCAATAAAATATTTTGCTTTCAACTTTGATATTCTCCTGTTATATCAAATGTAAAAACTACACCTATCCNGGCAACATTTGGTTCCTGCCCAAATGCCTCATGGCTGCAGTTTGCCGGGAGGAGGGGCCGCCACTGCCCTGCCATTGCCATGGGGCATCTGGGCTCCAGGGCCACCAGCAGCACCACCCCCTGCCACCACAGGTCCAGTCTGCACGGTGGTGCTGGCCCAGGGACCGGCCTTGTCCTGAGCGCTGGCCGCTGTCCCCGCGGGGGTGGCCCCACCCT
>VYZS01007150.1:3178-15862 GCA_013400695.1 Neodrepanis coruscans | reverse complement strand
CTTCAAACAAAGATGAAAAATTGCCAGGATGATAAATGAAATATTATTCCACAGGCAAATGGCACTTTGCAAAGTTGTACTGCACGTGAAAGTAATATGGTTGGAAAGTTTCTGTTACTAGGTGTGTCAGGCAGGGCTACCCAGAGACTTTTCACACTGTATTCCCCTGGAAAATACCTCAGACTTCCAGCAATCAGTTACCTTTGGAGAGCATTTGTTCATAGTTTCCATGTTTTTATGTATTTGGTATTCCAGAGGAAACATACTAAAGCAACCTACAGGAGAACTAAATAAAGGTGTTAGATGCGGGCAGGTGCTGCACTCCCACTGAATCAAGTGTTTCTGTCCCCATACAAAGACAACATGTACTTGACATTTGGTTAGTTACTGGTTTGGGTTTGTTTTTCTCTATTGATTTCTTCCCTCATGCTCATGTTGGGGCCTCTGGGAATTAGCACAGGATAACCTGTTCCCAGGTGAAAGTTGGATCCTTTGCCTTTAGCTGAAATGTAATTACTCGAAAAAATAGTTTCTGAGTTAAAGAAAAAGTGCTTAGGAATTCAGGTTTTCCTCTCAGGGACTTTGTTCTCAGAGCAGGGGTGAGATGCTGCTGGATGTTACCTCTTATATTCTACAAATTTTAACCTCAGTATTCAGCTGCCTTTACAAAGTAGAACTCTTTTGTAAGAGTCTGAATTTCAAGTGTAATTTACACATTGCGCAGCTTATTCTAATGCTGATACAAAGATGTCTTTACCCAAGTGAGTTTATTATTTGTGAAAGAGTGACAGCTAGGATGGAAAAGGTCCTTTTTATATATTGTGCTCATAGGTTGTTATCTGTTCAAGTGCTCATCCACGTTAGGCTCCTCTGCTGCCTGTGTGCCCACCTCTGCAGCACAGTTCTGGGACACAGCTTTGTTACTTAGGTTGCTCTCAACCAGACTTAACCAGCTCAGCAGCACCCCTGAACTGCTGCAGGCTTCTATGTCAGCTGGATCACATCTGGAACTCAGAGAAGTTCAAGGAAGCTGAGTTCAAATCCACCGGGTGAGCAAACAAAAAGGTATCTGATAGAGCAGGTGTACCTGCAATGGGGTGAAATGAGAAGATTTGTCTTAATTCATGGATTATCAGCATTACAGAAAAGGGAGGAACGGGGCTTTGGTGTCTCAGACTGTGGATCAGCAAATATCCTTTAATCTTTGTGCATTGTCTTCATGTCAGTGATGTGGGCTCCCCTTGACAGAGCAGGGGTTAGGGGACAAAGTAATTGAGCATTCAAATACAGTTAAGTTTCACAAACTTCTTTTGTTTCTGGCTTTCTGACACTTACTTGATCCCCAGTCAGGATAATTATTCCAGCTCTGTAGGCAGAGTCTGGAATAGATGCAAGAGGAGCTTTGGGAGTCTGTGTTCTCTCTTCTATCTAAAAAAGCACAGAGAATGGGCTTGATCACTGCTCACATTAACTAATTGTATTCCTCTTCTACTCCCTTGCTTTCTAGCATCAGATATCTTGAACTGGCAGATCTACTGCCAAGAGGGGTTTTTTTGCTCTGTAGTATCAGCAATTCTTGTATGAAAAACGTTCCTTCCAAGTTTGCCAGTCAGGAATACCAGTAATGCCAGTAAACCAGAAAGCATGCAGAAGTTAGGCTGAACTTGAGAAAATAAAGTTGCAACTTCGTACAAATGTAAGTGTAAAAAGATCACTGTACAGGTTGCTGTTATAACTGTATACTTGTTAGCACAAGGTTCCTTGTGAGGAATCATGCTCATGAGGAAGGTATCATACTTTAATGTTTTTTGGACATTCTAGTTCACTTTTTCCATTGATACTTCTATATGGCAACTACCTCTAAGAAGCTGATTAAGTAAATTGTACTTGCAATCTAGGTAAATAAGACCAGTCTTACATTCACTGGATATGAACTTTTATAGCAAAGAGCTGTGATTGTAAGCTGAGGGCATTTGGAAGATTTGAAATATGGAGCTATCTTAATATTTTTTTGGCAGATTTCACTGAAAATATTACAAAAATTCTTTCAGGTTTTATTTAAATCAGATTAGGATGGTCTATTCCCAAGGTAAACCTGGGATGTTAAAAGTATTATCTGTACTTGGGTGGGTAGAATTTAATGTGTGAGCCAAGCCTAGTAAAACAAGAGAGCGCGGCCATTTCATGCTAAGAGGTTGTTAGTAATAAATTAGTTGTTTCTATCTCCTTACAAAAAAATAAACTAAACTTGTTTCCTGTAGGTGAATTAGCCTACCATCGTGGTAAAAATATATGGGAAAAAAGTAAAACAACCCCACCAGTTGAAATCTAGAGGATGAATTTGCTCTGGCAAGGATATGGTCCTTGGGGAATGAGTGGAAATGTGATGGTTTTTAGCATGTTTTAGTATGTTTTATGTGGTTTTTAGCATGTTTCTTGCAGGAAGGGGATTGGGATAGATGCAGTGAGTATAATCTTTAGGCAAAATTAGGTCACAGCTGTTGGTGATACCTTAGAAGTCTGAGGAGAGAGAGACTTGACTTCCACCAGTTTAAATGCACGCTGAATGAAAGGTAGGTAAGTACAGTATGAAATATCCAGTAATCTCGACTTTCACCACCAGATGAATGAGATGACTGATGGCTAATTAAGTGTGAACATCTGTGATTGATTTAGACAGGGTGCCACAAATGCACCAAGAACTCTGATGTGGAGACAGAGTGGAGAAGGTTTATGGCTGGTCCTGAGCATGACAGAAGCCACTTAATTTAGAACTATGAGACTATCAAATACTGCAGTGTGTGAGGGATAAATATAATTCCCAGTTTGGGAGGTGTTGGGTTCAGAGTGGAAGGAAGACAGAATCAATTGAGACAAGTTCTGTGACTATGGCAGTATTCACTGCTATCATTCTATTAACCTCAGGCACTTAAATCTACTTTCAGGGAGGCACTGAGAGACTATGGCATTTGGCGCTGTGTGCCTCTGCTGGGCAGTCAAGGAGAGGGGAGTACTGCTGGTGAGGGACATCCCTCTTTGACTGCCTCCCCCCACCCCCGCTATGTGCCTGGGAGGTGGCCTTCACAGACTGTCTTGAAAGTGAAGTACTGAAGTATTTTGCTTTCCTCTCAAACTTACATCTATATGTTTTGACCAAGCACTGCAGCTTTTTATTATCTTCCCTTTTTGCTTGGAATAAATTACATTCTCAAGAGTTCTTTAAGTGGGAGAAGGCAGTTTGGTTCTGGGGTTTGGTTCTGATTCTTTTGAGGGACCTGTGGACTTCTGTGGCTTGGAGTTAGGTCCTCGATGGAGTACCAGAATGCTGAGAGTCAGACAAGTTCTTGTCAGCTGTGTGGCAAGACACCCTGATACTGCTGCTTTGCTATTCACCTATTCCAGGTAATGTCCATTATCTGTCTTTTATACTGCTCTTTGTCAATAACCAATGCTCACCAGAGGCAGTATGCTCTCCAGCTTGTTTAGGATTGTGGAGTCTTTTTTGGTTTAAGAGAAACACATTCTGTCTCTAGGACAATTCCCATAGCACTGAAAATTTTAGTTATAGTTGTTTTGCTATAGATACAGTTGCTCCATGCAAAGTGATCTGGCTTTGTTAAAGACAAAAACCATATCTCTGCAGTTGAATCCAGCTCCCGAAAGCTGATGACAAAGATGGTAAGCCATTTATAAACATTTTTTCATCATAATACATGTAGCTGTTGTGCAAACATGGAGGGATGCTGTTAATCCAGCCTTGATAAGCTGATGTTGAAATGCTTTGAGGAATTTGCTTTGGATAAAAGTGTCTTTGACTTTTTTTGAGCAGCACACACTGTACGAGGTGTGAAAATACCAGATATTCACTGACTGGGGAAGGAAAAAACTTTAAAAAAAATTTTACACATATAATGAAACTTCTAAGACATGACAGCAGAGGGAGCCATTGAGATTTGGTTTACTTGCTTCTATTTTAAAGGAAAAAAACCCTGGGACTTCAAGTTACAGAGTGCTTTTCCCCTTCACATTTAACTGAATTAGAACTTGGAGGAAAAAAGAAATCTGTGTTAGTCCAGTACATTTTACACTAGTGTAAAATACGTTTGTATTTGTCAAGATACAAATGTATTATGACACTTAACCACAAGTGTCACTTGTGGTATTGAGATGCTCCAGGTATTTGATTATATTAGCATTTTGAACAGCTTCCGAAATAAATTCTGGGGGCACAACTTTGTGCAGCAAGCAATGGCATTAGTGTGTCAAATTCATGAAGTCTCCACTAGAATGTGCAGTATTATTTATTAAAATCTGTAGTTTAAATCTGTGTTATTTTTAACCTGTATGTATTACTGGCCTCATTTTTTACATCTACTAATATTTCTTTCTTCTGTTTTGTGTTTACTTCAGTCTGTATAGTCCCATATGTTTGCACAGTGCCTGAAGCTGTGTGGGCTTTGCAAGGATGTTAACAGAAGTTCCCCAAAGCAAGCTAAGTGTGCACAAAATGTGTTTCAATGTTTTCAAAAGTCTTGTTAACAGACTGTGGCAATTGGCTAAGAAGAAAAAGGAGTTTAAATTCTTATTATTGAGTCTTCCTATTACTTGCTAGAAACCACAACAAAAAAAGTGATAGATCCTAATGCTACATGTTGCCTCCAAAAACACTGAGGCACTGAATCAAGTGGTGCAGCATAAACTGTGGTGTGGGAGGAGAAAGTGAAGGTGGAAAAATTGTTAGCTGCCTACAGCAGATCAATGCCAGTTAAGACTTTACTCCAGGCATCATAGTTGCTGTAAAATAGAGCTAGGTGATAATGTTTGCATGTATTTAGCATGCTCACTGCGTTTAGTTTGCATCAGGACTTTGCTATCATGCAATACCTATTATCTAGTTTTTTAACAGTAGTAGTAAGAGTTTTGTATATACTCTTAATGATGACTCCCATTTAGTTACATCCTGAATGTGCACTGGTCTTGTAAAGGGGTGTGTGTGTTTTTTTTGGTGAAAACATCTAAGATGCGATGCTGGTTGAATGTTTGGACGGACATTCCTCATGTCTTTGAGGGGAGATTTGAATTTCATGCCTTTCTTTGCATCTTGTCTTCACAATTGTTCTGGTGTGCCTTCTAGAGCCACTGAATGTTTGCTGACAAACACAGATATTGGAATGGACTTCAACACACTTCTTTTTTTTTTTAACAGTCGCCTGTGTGACCAGAAAGCATGCAGATTCATCTTGTTATCAAAGGGCACTGAAGGTTTTCAGTTCTGGATATGAAGAGTGGAGACTTCTAAGTCATTTAAATGATAGTTCATAGTCATTGTTTGATGCATAGAATTCTGAATAGCTCTGTCAGAGTTCAAGGCAATTTATTAAATATTTCCTAATAATAAAAGATTTAACTGGAGGTTGTTGAGCATCTGTGGAAAGAGATTTAGCTGAAGATAAAAATGTACTCGGGATCAAAGCCTATGTTCTCAGTTTAGCATACCTAGACTCTTACATATACAAACAAATAATGAGAATCCAGAGATTAAACTCATATGTAGGTAAGACTTCATGGGCATTCTAGAAGCCCTAACTGCAGCCAGATAGCTTGATGTTGTTTTCAGGCTGCATTTCAAGCGTAACTGCTCCTAATGTGGAGATAAATGTATTGTGAAGAGTGACAGATTTGCTGACCCTATCACTTCTGTGCAGTGGCCACTTCCCTATATGTCAGTGCTGGCAGGAGTTTTGAAACATGGAAAATTGGATGGTAAGTTAAGCTGCCAAAGGGTTTATACATAATGCAAGCTCATTGTAATACATTATATAATCAGATCTGCTGTTTGCAGCTTCTAGATTCATGGAAAGCCCTTGTGCAGTAGATGATATAAGGTATGAGCTGCTGCACAGAGGTGGTGTAAGAAGATGATAATTTTGGAGTAAGTTTTCTTAATCCTCTGTTTTCTTGTCTTCCTTAGAGAGCCCCTGTACCTGGGTTGCTTTTAGAGTAACCTGTGCCTCTCTGGTGTTTTGATGCACTGCATCTGCAACTGGGCAGCCAGTGTCCTATTTATTTCAGTTTCTGAGATGCATCAAACCACCTCCCTAGTAGGGATAATGTTAACTTGCTTGGTTGCTGCTAATTGAGGTAAAAGATCTGCTAGAAGGTAATCTATAGTAAAACAATAAGCCTGTAGTCAGGTTTATTTTATAGAGGAGATCTACATCTTATGTAGATTTTGAATTTCATTAGTTATGGAGTAAACCACTGCTCAAAAGAGCAGCGACTTTGAGTCCTTGTGGCTTGAGGGTAAATTCAGTTCAGAATTTACCTTATAAACTTTTCAGGAATAGGGAAATATCAAGAGGGATGAAGACCAGCATCAGGTACTGTTATACTTGGGATCTGAGACTTTTCTGGATCACCTGGGAGTGATTTCTACCAAATTTTAAATGAGTCATGAGATCATGGGCTTATCAGTGCTCAGATGTATAGTTTTATATTTGGAAGAAAGAGAACAAGGGATTTCTGGATATAGTGTGAACCAAAGGATTAACCTGAAATGATGGAGGAACACATCAAAATGGTTTTCAGTTGTTAATGATAAGCAGCATAACTATAGAATACCCGTATCTGTTTGGGGTGATGGCTGCCAAGATCCAAGAAAAGTTAATAAACAGTTTTGTCCCATGGAACTGGTAGGATTGACAGCCTCCTTTGCAAAAGACCTGCATGTAGAAGCTGAGTGCTTGGTTTGATGTTGATGTCTGTCTGGTATGTCTCAGCTGAGGAGCCCAAATGTGATATTGTATATTGTAGTATCTGTTCTATTGAGTATATCTAAATTAACTTCAGAAATTGCCAAATAAAAATATTCTGAAGTGGACATCAGTCACGTGCAGTCAAAATAATCTGGAAGTGCAGCTCAGACAACTGTGTTAACAAATTCCTAGGAAAAGGAAAAAAAAACACACTTGCCAACAGGATTCCAACATGATTAATGAGATCTGTGCTTGTTAAGTATGATCCTGCAATGTTTCTGTACAAAAAATTATTGCTTTCTTGAAACAGAGGTGGTAGAAATTCCTCTTATTTTGATGAATTTTTGGTCCTTGGTCTGAACAACAAAAGATGCCTCCAGGAAGAAATCTGTACATATAAGTTTCGTTACTCTGTAAAGAAAACAGGTAATTAAAAGCAAAACTCTGGGCATTTATAGTCATAGGTTACTATAAGTACTTTCATTGACTTAAAAGCACAATCTTATGTTTTGTCTGAACTTGGATATTTCCTATGAAATTGAAACATCAAAATGTGAACTTGTTCTTGCTTTTGAATCTTTTCAAAAGATTGAATTAGTATTTCATATCTTGAGATTTAGGCTTATCAAAATTTAGAGCTGAGCAGAATGAGTATTCTCTTCATTCTTTTAATTCAATAATTGCCACAGCTGTGATTTGATGGGATTTTGCATTGGACAACAAGGAAGGAACAGTAAGCTTCTATCCTTTTTAGAGACTTCTTCTGAAATAGCAACAATTTATCTTCCTTAACAGATTTTCTACTGTTGTTCATTCAAATGGATGTGCAAAAGTCTGGGGACATTAGTTTTTAGGTTAAAGAAATAATAATTTTTTTTAACTGCAGTTTAAGACCCTGTTTGAATCAAAATTAAAATTTGCACTATGTATAGTAATTACATTTCTAATCCTGTTATACGAGCTAATTCTTCAATTCAGATTATCAATGTTTTACTTAGAGTATCATTTAAGAAGTGTATTTTATTCTTCCAGAATAAAGGTCACTGAGACCTTTTATGAGTCACTACAGATAGTCCTAATCTCCTTGATGTTTTTATTTTGAAAATTATCTAGTGTTAATAAAATGAGGTTTGTGAAAGAACTCTTTTATCTTATATTAAAATATGTTTATGGCATGAGAGAGTGCTTTCAACTAAAACAACTGGTTTTGGATGGTGAGAAGGTTGTTTTTCACTCTTGCTCCCACTCATTCACACAAATTATCCATTTGCTTGTGGAAGTTTGGCCATGTTACCATCTTCCTCTTAGAAGAATTATGGCCATCATTGATTGTTTGAGTTTTTACAGTTGATTTGAAAAGCTCCTAAATTTTAAATGCAAAAATATAATAACCTGATGTTATAGGAGCTTGCAATTAATTTAAACATCTAAGTTAAAGAAGAAATAAAAACTGAGGAGAAAAAAAGTTGGAGGAATTTGGATTACTATTTCTAACAACGTTTAGGTTATTATACAGGTTTACAGTATACAGCAGAATTAATCTTTTTTTTTTTTTTTACTTTGGTAATTTTGTTGGTATCATTCTTTCTTTTCCGCATTCTAGTAACTACATTCTCAATTCCTTGACAGAGAATCAAATGAAAGCTGGGGCAACCTGGCATGTCTGTCCATTGCAATTATTTTCTTAAGATTTTTCTTAAGATCTTCTTAAGTTCCAGCTGTCATGTAGTAATACACGTGAGAACGTAGTATTATATGTTACAATGACCTTCATCATGCCGTATGTAGTTGTCCTTCCTTATTGTCATTCACATGTCTAGATTGTTCTCAGATATGGCCGCTAAAATATGAAGTTGATGCTGAAACTCTGCCACTTCTTGCTAGTGTAATGTCTGACCTTCATAGCTGTACTCTGCCACTGGGGCCCAGAGATAAACAAATCGTGTTGTTGTCATTTTTATTCTCGTGGGCAGATGTACACTCATGAAATCATCAGGTTGAAATCACTCTATGAACTTTGACAACTTAAATGCTCATTAGCAAAACATTAAAGAGAAAAGGCAAACAAAACAAGCACCCAAGCAAACCAGCTCATAGCTGTATTCAGAATACTATTGTTTGTTGTTATGCATGGAAGTATTAGCACACTCCGGAGTATGGTCCCTTATGGAAGTAGTCTGTGGTCTGCAAAATGTGGTTACTTATAGTGGATATTGAGCTGTAGCTGGCTGTTAGCCCTTTGAGATTGATTTGCATGCCTGAGACTGAACGTTTCTTTGATGCATGTGTTGCTCCTCAGAAAGGCTGAGGGTCTCCCCTGTGCCAATGTTATCTTACGTTGCTGATGTCTGCAACTAAATTTCTCAGAAGTTATTGCTCAGGCCACATAACCTTTTATGTCTTTCAACTTTAATGTTATTAAAGAAAGCTGAACGTTACCATTGCAGTTGCATGAAGTTTGGAACTGTTTACTTCTCCCAGAGTCTGCTATTAGTTCTGTATTGAAATATTTGCTTGTAACCACATTTGTATTAATTTGATTAATTCTGTCTTCAAAGAATTATGAGGTTTTTTTGTAACTGGATAATTTTATGACCATTTGTGGATATAAAACAACATGTAGGAATGAAGTTCTCATCTAAGCTAGAAAGTTTTTTATTGGCCAAGAACAGTATGATACTTTTTGCCTTCAGAAATTTGTTTCCTTTCTCTGATTAACTACAAGTAATAGATATAGACCAGTTACTACTGAAGAGTTTATCATGCGTTCGATGTTACTTATTGCTGTTATACTTGTGATAAATGCCTCATATTACTTGAAAAAGGATATAGATGATATGGGGTCAGTATGCTGTTTTCCAAATACTTGATACAGGGGGCTTTTTCTAGAATAGTAAAGCACTACTTTTTGAAAAGTGAAATAGAAGATCTGCAGTTGTAATGGTTTGGCTTAAAAACCACAGGGGAAGACAAAATAAAAATAACTCTTTGTCCTGTGCCCACATTTGGCTGGGAGGAGTAGCCAGGTTACCAAGGTTAACTCTGCCTGGGTTTCCTCCCATCAGCCCGGGAGACCCACAAGGAATGCTGGGAGGGGGCTGGGATTTAATCTGTGGGACAGAGCACTGGCCCTCTCTCTTTCCCCGGGGACTATGAAGTCTCTACTCAGCACAGCTTTGAGGATTTTCCCCCTCCCCTGCCGGACTTTGCTGCTGCTGTCTCTTCCTCCACGAAGTTCCCTGAGGTCGCCACTGCTTTTCATCTTCCTCAGCCTGAGAGGATCCCTTTTGGGAGGACTTCTTCACAGACACACCACCTCTGGAAAGACTGTCGCCGCCTTTTTCCACAGATACTTTTTTTTGGGAGGGGTTGTGGGTGCCGGCCTCTGGACTTCTCCTGTATTCTTGGGAGGGGTGTCTTCCTCTTCTGGGTTGCTAGTTTGTTTTTTTTTCTTTTCCCCTTTCCCCACGGCGAGGGTGGGGGCTGGGGCCGCTTTGCCCAGGGGGTATGGTGTAACCTCTATCCTTTCCCGTCTTCCCTTCTCGAGTTACATGTGGCTGGTGCAGAGGGGTGGGGGCTGTCTTGTCCGGGGCAGGGTGTAACCTATATTCCCTTCCCCCTTCCCTTCTCAGGTTACTCTGTGTGTGTGTGTCTCTCAGAGGGATTCCCAGTTGGCCATAATTGGGCAATTACACCCATTTATTCCCCCATATATCTACATTTTAATAAATTGCCTTCCCTATCTGTCTCTTGTCCATTGATAAACCTAATATTGTCCTAAACCAGGACAGCAGTGAATTGCATCACATTAAATATCAGATTATACAGTGCATTGGACAGAGTAGAAGCTGAAGTGTCATGAGATGCAGTTTGATCATTAGATTTGTCATGACATTATTACTTCACTGTTTTAGGCCTTAGATTAGCTGCTTCCTGAATGGTAATGGCAACATTTTGGACAGTGAGCTAGTCTGTCTGAAGGAAAAGTGTTAGAAATAAATAATAAACCAGAACTTTGTACTTGTTCTGATACTGATAAGGGAATTAGAAAAAAATATAATTAATCTAGATAAGCTTTTGTAGTGTTTATTATACTTTCAAAATACAGGACTTAGTTATGTTTTTCTATTAGGTATAGAGTTTAGGGGCTCAAGTGGACAACAAGTGAGATAGAGTATTTTCTATTTCAACCAAAGAAGTACCCCAAAGAAGAAAAAGAAACTGCACAAAGGATGGGGTGGAAAAGTATTCTAACAATTTCAAGTTTATAATATTTGGAATAGGGAAGATGATTTGTGAGTTCCAAAGCATGTTATTTTCCACACTCAAATTGGAGCTCATGTGAACTTCAGAGGCTGCACTGCTTAAAATATTATTCAACAGAAAATGTACTGAAAAAAAAATATGAAAGATTAAAAGTTAGTCTTAAAAAATCACATAAACAAGGCTTTCCCCCAAAGCATGTCTTTAAATAATTAACTACACTCACATTTGATCTTCATACTTAATTCAAATTCAGTACAGATTCCAGATCCAAACCAGAAGAAAATACTGATCTTTTTCCTCCTTCCTTTGCAAGTGCTCTGCTCAATGCCATATTGCTTGTTTACTTCTCTATGATGCTCCATTTATCTAGTTATGTTCCATAACACACATGCTTTAATATTTTATCATGGAAGGTGGGCTCGTGAGAAAAGTGAAGCCTTCATAGATCACAGGCCAAAAAACTACGCCCCAGATATGCTTTCCTCTGACTTGAATGTGAATTAATACTTCAGATTTAATTTAGCATCAAATTCCCACTCTACATTAACTTTATACTTTGTTTCCCTTGCTCCCTCTCTGACAATCTAATGGTGTTGATTTTGGCCTTTGTTTACCCCTGCTCTCCTCACTTTTGCTTCTCCAAGATCACTTGAAGTCCTACCTGCTGTCATTTTATTTTCCAGTTCTGTGCTAGACCATTTCCTATCCTGCTTCATTTCTTTGAACTCCCTGCAATTGACTCTCATGAGCTCCCAATAATTTTTTCTATTTTTTAGCAGGGATAATACTGACTACGTGTCATTTGGAAATCCAGACATCCAGATAGGTTTCAGCTTTTTATTCCTCTGTTGCTTGTTTGCTTGTTTTGGTTTTTTAATGATTGATTTTTTATTTTTTTTTTTTAGTTAAACTGTATTTTTTAGAGCTTGGTATTATTTCTATACTTGCCAACTTACTCTCTGTGGTCAAACTACCTTCTCCTCATCTGCACCCCAACACCCCATTCCATCTTTGTGATATCTCTTCATGAATGGCCAATCATTAACTCAAGTCCCCAAAGAGTCTATATTTTTAGACTTTGTATAAATACAAAAGTTTGATTTTATACATGCACACGTGAATATATATAAAGAATATGTACAATATATAAAATGAAGACAAACTGTCCTCTCTGTTATATATTTGCAGATCCACATCATATTTTTTCTGTAAAGGCAACTTTTCTTTCTTACTTTGTTCAGACCTATGAAGTGCAGTATATTTTTGCAAGGTGTCTTTGCCAGTCTTGCATGTTACAGCCAATTGTTTCAGACTTTTTTTGGTATTTCCAATCCATTTGCATAGGTAACATTTTTCTAATTTTCTGTGTCAACTATAATAACATCTATCTTGGCATGGGAATTGCAGCCTTATTCTATTTAAATGTGTAGGACACAGTTTTCAAATTTGCAAAGATATTTTCCCCCCCAGGCCTTTGTGTAGACTTTATTGCTTCTTTAGCCCACAAACTAAATCACTGCACACAAACTTCATTTCACAGTTCCTTCCCAGCTGACCCACCATTTTTTCCCACGGTGACTATGCCTGAAGTAACCTAAGATATCAACTTCAATTTTTTAATTTTCATAGAAATACCATCACTCTCTTTTCTTGCTAGCATCTT
>VYZS01007124.1:2077-17115 GCA_013400695.1 Neodrepanis coruscans | reverse complement strand
TCTTTTCCATTTTCAGCACTAAATCTCTCGGGCTAAAAGGGAGGAAAGGGGGGAGGGGCGCGGTTTTGTAATCCTCTTAAGTTGTTCTCCTCAGTCGGAACTGGCCAGAGGGAAAAGGCTAAGGGGCCCTCAAGACCACACGCTCCCTTCTAAATACCGTGGAGTCTCTTTGCTGGGCTCTGAGAGAGACAGACACAAGCACTATTCGCCAGAGCGTCCTTGCCCCAAACGAGGGCCCTGGAAGAAATTTATTTATTTGATTTGTCTGTTTTGTACTTTGTTTGTCGGGTTTTGGTGTTTGCGCAAAATAAACTGTGATTGTTTGTGTGTTCTCTTCATTTTTGGGGTGTGTTTGTGACTTCTCTCAGAGTCTCTGCTCGAAAAATCACTGAATTTGTGGTAAAACCACCACACTGATCCACTTCATATTGTATTATTTTATCAAAGGTTTGGGGGTTTTTTTGTGGTGGAGGGGATAATAACACAAATTAAAATGGAAGATTATCCTGTATTTATAGCTTTCCTTAGTACTGTTTTTTTTCAGTAGTAAAAATGTAAGTTTTTGTTGTCTATCAAATTTCTTTCAGAACAATAGCAGTGCTTTGCAGGTTGCGATTCAGAATGGACATCTATCCCTGGTTACTTTTCTTATTGATAAGAATATTGACCTAGTTCCTAAACCTGAGGTGAGTGTATATCAGAAAAACTGTTCTGCTACTTCTCAAGCTATCCTGTCTTTTCTGGCCTTTCTTCAGGGAGACTGAGTGGTTCCTTGAATTTTTTACTATTCGCATTATTACTTGGTTTGAGGATGTTGATTAGCAACACATACAGATAAATAGAGACAAGGTCCTGTTGCACAACCCAGTGAGTGCCTGAGCAGACTGGTGCAGTGCAGCGTAGACAAACTAAGCCAAGGACAAGGTGTTAGGAGATGAGCAAAGTGCCCTGCTAGAACTAAGAACTGGTGATGCAGGCCACCCTTCCTGCTATGGGCAAAGAGTGAACTTTCATAATTGATTTTGGATGAGTAAAAATAAACACATCAGTGCTGTCACCCTTTACAAGTAAATGCACCCTCAATACCTTCAAAATCTCCATACCACTGTTCTTTGGGATTTAAAATGAAAGAGGTATTTGTATTATCCAAATCCTCTCTCAGTTTAGATATTAGAAATTTTTTTACACCTAAGATTTTCTATGAATAGGAAATTACAGTTAGTTCTACAGTACAGGATGAAAATACCATCTGGGCATCATGACTTATGCCATGATCACTGGCCTGTTTTGGAAAGTTGTCAAGGAAGAACAGTTTATGACGGGCTTAAAATGATTAAAATTTCAGGCAGCTGTTGTGCTGCTTGTCCTCATTGACTTTCTGTAGCAGAAACAACTGATAAAATTGTAGCTTACATTTTGAAAACGTAAGAGCTACCTTTATTTTCTTGTAGCCCTGAAGAAATGGATGCATTTTATAAAGACATTCAAATGGTGTCTGGCATCCGTGAATGGTACAGGTATGGAATTATTCTCTAGCTGTATTTCACAAGAAACTGATGAGTCAGAGGTTCAACATACAAAGTAATCTTGCCAACCTAATGATTTGATTGTGACTAGTGTTGGATCTGTGGCCCAGTTATTTTAATAACTAATCACTCAAAAAAAACCCTTAATTTCTTATTAGCTGTAGCTTGCTTTTTATAAATATGAGAGCAAGTCAGTTTAGTATGAAGAATATTTCCAGCAGCATGTGACAAGACTTTGTTCCTGGAAAGCAGGTTTTGACATCAGTTTACTGAGTACATAATGAATCTGTCTCCAGGCTGTTCAACAAAAGACAGACCAAATATCTTGAGGGAGCAGGAACATTACCTTAAACCCTCTGTCAAGGCTGGCAGCACATCCCTGGTGTGAACGCTTACGGGGAGTGCCTTGCCAATATCTGAAGTGGTGACCCACTGATGCAGACCATGCACTCAACGTTTCCAGTTTTTTCAGCTGTATTTGTTTACTTGATGCTGTAAGTGTTGTAGGAGCAGGCCACCATCTCTGGTATAATGCTGCACATCGAGATGTGTTTTCTGCAGTCTTGAAGCTCTGCTAGAGCATATAACCTTTGCAATGGATGGTCTTCAGTTAAGAACCTCTTTCTTACTGAAATTCTTATTGAATTAACTTCTAAAAATATACCCAAGTATAATAGTTTATTATTTTCTCTCCACAGCAGAAGAATTCCCCTCTCCATTTAGCAGTCATCAATAATAATGTACCAGTAGTAAAAAGCCTTTTGGATGCCAATCACGATATAAACTCCTTAAATCATGCAAGAAAAACTGGGGGTTAACACTTCATTGGTAAAGATTATATGGATTTTGCTTAGTTATTTTTTTTTTGCCTTATGATCCCTGGGTAGAAAAAAAAAGGAGGGAAGAGGAAGTTCCCTCCTTATCTTTTTGTGTGTGTGCATATGTATTAGACACTGGTACGTGCTATGCTGATATTGTTTGTGCAAGATAAGGACAGCAAAATGGTATATACTCAGAAAATGTTTGGGTTAATTTATTGTTCAAGTGTTATGGTTCATGTGTAATAAATGACGAAAGTGTTTCAGTGGTGTTGGCCTCAGAGGGAAACCCAGTGAAGCATGTTGTTTGACTGGAAAGAAGTTATTTTTTTTTTTAAAGGACCCCACAGGTGCAGTTTTTTAGATCTGTGATTGGAACAGTGCTGGTAAGACACCAGTATTAAAGCTGTTGCTGAATGGTGCTTGCACAGCATCAAGGATTTCTCTATTTTACACTCTGTGCCCACAGGTCAATAGCCTGGGAGTGCTCTGGAAGCTGAGAGGGGACACAGCCAAGCAGGGCTGAGTGAAGTGATGCTCCACAGCATCACGCTGAATGAGCCATAGGTGTCCGAGATGCAGTCAGTTATTCTGTTCAGCTAACTGAAAAGATGGTGGTTTGAGCCCACCCAGAGACAACAACACATGTTTTCCCCGCATTTACCAGGATTCTTTAGCCTCTGCTTGTTGTCAGTGGTCTTTGGAGGCCTGGTTGGTTGTTGGTCAGTTCACCATAGATCACATCCACCGCTGATGTACGCCGTACTTTTGTGCTGTCATACTTGATCCGTTTTTGCTGTACAAAAACTCCTATAATTGTTAATGACCATTTTCTGCTTTTATTGTGTTGTCACTTTGTGCACCTTTGCCTGGGAGAGTGATGATAAAAGCACTGGCCTTGTGCCTAATCTGGTATTTTTGGACCCTAGGATGCCACTATCTGTATGCTCAGGGAACTATCTCGCAAAAGAGATCAACAGTTAACGCTATTTCCCTTTCCTCCTTGGAGAGTGCTTTGTTGAGAGAGTAACAAATCACATTCTTTCCTTTTTATCCTCCAGGATAGGACTCCCCCACCTTCTTTAGCAGCTACTTGGTTCCTTGTAATCACACTGTTCATACTAGGGTGCATTTTTGAGTGTGGTTTTGATTATTGTTCATAAGGTTAAACAAATAATTGGGAATGCCACACAGGAACTTGTCCAGAGGCAGTTGAATCTCAGGTGGTATAGTGGAGGGAAGGAATTCAACAGATGCCTGGGGCTGTTATTGCCTCCAGTAGTTTGAGATTTCATGCCTGAGCAGGCATGTAGTCCCAAGTAATTCATAGGCCATTTGAAGGAGGGAAGCCTTGCATGCCCTGATGAAACAGAGAGACATCTAGTGCTGTGTTGGGGCCTGGCCCATGCTTACTGAGCTGCCATCCAGTGCCCTTAAAAGAGAACGAGGGTTTCCTGATTAAGGTGCATAGAAAGGGACACTGAGAAGGTCTCCTGTTCTGAAGCCACTCATAAAGACACTGAAAAGGTCACTGGGATGCCAGACAAGTGTCTTAACCAGAGACCCAACCCTCAAATACAATAGTTGTGCCTATACTCAAGAAAAAACAGTGGAAGTGGATGTTGACTTGTTTAGAAAGAGAAAGAACATCTTCTCCTGAGGGGTGAAAGGGGAAGAATCAAAAAAGACGTTGTGGTCTGCAGCAGGACAGGAGAGATGAAAAGACAAAAATAGAGGCAAAAATTACTTGGTCCCCATCCCTGAATGACCTATAAAATAGGCAGCAAGTATTCATCCATCAGCAAAGTTAGCACATTGCTACCTGATTGTTCTGGTGCTGGGAAGGTATGGAAGCCCAGGGACCAGGATCCATCTCAACCAGGGTTGAGAAAGGAGTCAGAAGTGCGGCCACCACCCACAAGCCTTTGGAGATGGGTCTTAACTGAGCATGAAGGCAAAGTGTATCCTCAAAGAAGATACTGTAAATGAGCAAGGCAGTTAGACTACCACAGAAGAAGGTACCCAATATCTGATGGAGTGGTGGTGAAGGTGGTCTATAGTGACCTTGCCAATAACTAGGCATCCAAAAATCTCAGTGGCATCCAGTGCCCATGGCTTATATAGCAGAAGATTGTACAGGACTCACTAACACTGGCCCTCTGGCCATAATGACCATCCAGTGATCTAACTGTATACAGATTGGCATGCCACCTGTGGCACTAAAAAAAGAATCTTTCCCCTCCCCATCAAACAAAGGTTAATTAGACTTCAGGCCCCTTTAGTGTGCTTCTTGTTAATGGTTTTGGTTTTGTTTAATGCTTTTATTTTGCTTTTTGTGTGTGTGTGTATTGTTTAAAGTTTGCTGTGACATATCAGGATTTTGTGGCAGGACTGGCTAAAAAGCCCTCTTGTGGATGTACATAATATACTGTTGAAAATTTTGGATGTCTAGTTGTCTTTGAATGAGTTTCAGCAGGGAAAAGGTTGTTTGAGAGGACAATGTGGGTGTGGGTTGGCAGTCACATGAAGCACTCTGTCCAAGTTGGACCCTTGCTTTAAGGGGGAAGAGAGAGAGAGCTTGTTAGTTTACAGTACATTAGAGGGGTGTAACAGCAACTTTTTCCCGAGCCAGCTGGAACTTCCATTTGGTTTTCCTGCAGAGATCCTATACGCTATCTTGTTTGCCTGAAACAAAACTGGCAGGTAGATCACTCACAAGTTAAATTATTTCATTCTGTTCAGTGTTTTCTAGCCAAGGCTGCCTCTTGTTGTGAATCTACTTTAGATTCAGCCTGTGAGCATTCTGCTTCTAGGAGGGTGTTTGACTTACTGCATTTATTTGGTGTTTATAATTTCAGAGGCAGGAAACTCCTCTGCATCTGGCAGCTGATCTTGGCAATGTGGAGTTGGTGGAAGTGCTACTGAAGGCAGGCTGTGATCTCAAGACGATGGATAAGGTAAATTGAATTCCTCACACATGCAAGGATTATGTGATTTTTTTTTATTTTATAACCTTCTTCACAGAGTTGCATAAAGCATTTGTGGCTGGATAGTAAAGATTAATAAAGCTAACTACAAAAGAAGTCTTTTAATATTGCCATACCTGCAGCTTCCAGAGATCTGAAATGGCTTTAGTGAAGAGTTGTAAAACTTCTAAGCTCTATGGTTTAAGGGTAAACCCTGCTTCTGGATACCTCCCATGGAAAAAAAAGGACTAGGCTTACAGAGTGGAAAATGGCCTGTGGCTGCTGTAACTGCACTTGCAGCCAGGTTCATTGCCAGGACAGATGCAGCTACTGACAGCTTCACTAATTTCACTGGTCGGCCGAGAGTTTGCCCTTGAGCACTCTGGGCCATCTGGAAATGATGGTGCTTTCCAGACCTATTCAGGTGAGTACTTAGACCCTATTGATGACCAGCCTGGAAAGACTGAGGCCAGATTGGCAATGTCTAGAACAATAGCAAAGCAAAGTTGCTAGGGAAGTACTTTTGAAAGCACAGAGTACCAAGCCCAGTTTTTACAAATTCTACTAAATCAGTGCAATATTGAGTCTCCTCTTTTTCTATCGCTACCACTATTAGTCATTTTATGTATGATTGAATTGATGGAGTTGATGTTTTTTGTTTTTCGGCACAAAACTGTCCTGATGAGAAGTAAAGCTTTATGGACTAGAATTCTCTCATTTTTCATGAGGCTTGGGGTTCTGAGTGTAGGGGACATAGTTGATGTGTTTTGGAACGGTGAAGTAAGATGATGCATTGTAGGCAAGTCTTTCCATTCAAAATCATGCTTATGCTTGTCAGAGAGCTGCAATTTTTGTATGGACTAACCCAAAATGCAATCTTGTCCACCTTACACAGCAACTTAGTCACTGGAAAATTTTGTCAACCTATTTGTATTCTAAGGGCAGACACAGAAAGTTACTTATTGCTTGTGACCCTAAATATCTACAAGTCTTTGGACTAGATAGTGTCCTGCTATTATAGTGATGTTGACAGAGTTCAGGACTTGTTATGAAAATTTAGTTCTGAGCCAGGAAAAGTTCAGTCACCTTTCTGCATTAGGTTTATTTTTTGGAGTAGCTCTTCCCTTTCCTGTTTGCTGGATGACTCCTGAGACCATGCCACCACTAGGAACATTTGCGAGTACAGACATCTTTGAACTGAATTGGTGCTGACATGCCAGAAATATTACTGTCCTTATGTTGCCTGAAGGTGAGATAAGAAAATTGAGACAAACAAGCAATGAAGGGAGAGCACAGCTTTACTGGCAAAGTCGAAGATCCAAAGAGAACAATCATAACAATCTCTCCATTTTTATAACCTTCAGAGTGCCCACCCATCATATTATCCAACTAAAGTCGATCTTGCTACTATGTCCCTTAAGCATCCAACAGAATCATCCCTTATTACCTATCTCCACCCCAGCCCAGCCCCTCGCAGGTCTGGAACCCTAACTCTATGTTTTGACTTACTACTCCACTTATCTATACAGAAGAATGCAAACATGTGAAACACAGGCTGTTCTTGGCCAACTTATCCAGCTACCTAGCTAAAATGAATTCCCAAAATCCTAAGCATACCCCTTAAGGCATCACTTACTAAAGAGTAGGTAGGAAACAGGGGAGCCTTCTCTGACCAAACAGCATTTTCCTGGCCTTCATAGCCTAGCTGCAGGAGTCCTCAGTCTCCAAATCAAGTCATGCATCTGCATGTTAAAGCTCAGGAAATGCCCTCTCAGGAGCTCTTCCTTCTTGCCATCTGCAGATAAAACTCTTTAATTATGAGTGACAATGCACGGAGAGCTCTCTATGTGCAAGACTTCTGTGCTACATATGCATGCAGGATTCCAGCATTGCCTGCACTACCACAGGAAGCCAGAAACACTCCCTTTATCCACCCTCTCTGTCTCCCTGTGAAATGCAGAGCACCTCTCCAGAGGTGAGACCCAGGGAGCTCTTGTGGTCTCTGGGCTCTTCACATATAAAGTAAGCTTATACCTTAAAGATGTAATGAAATATAAGTTCCTTGGCTTCCAATTTGATGCTTTTCTAAAAACAAGCTAATTAGAATGATCTTGAGCAGAGCCAGGAGCTAGAACTCAAAAGGTATATCTTAGGGAATGTTATAATACCTTACAATTTAATTAATGAACCTTTTATTTAAGGGATTGGCTTCTTTTTGGTGTAATTTTCTAGATGTGGAGAACACCCTGAATATTTAAATCCAAGGCAATTCCACTCAGGGCAGACCTGCTCCAAACAGATCATTGCAGAGATAACATAGCCACGGAGATGCCTTTACACTGAAATGCTGATAGCATAAGATGGGCCCCTGTGAATAGTTCTTGTGTTTCTTCTATGATAACACTTACCTGAGATAATGTTCTGATTCACTATTTCCACTTCCAGCATGGAAAAACTGCACTAGCTATGGCATCAAGGAGCAATTACGCCCTCATTGTAGATATGATCATTAAAGCAGAAAGGTATTACACCATGAAACAGGTAAGAGCCATCTTTAATTACACTGAAGGTTGTGATAAAGGAAAAGCCACTTCTAATTTTGAAACATCTTTTGCCTGAAGTGGTTCCTTCTGCAGGCTGCAAGATTGGCCTTGATAAATGGAGATTAGGATTGGGAATTGAAAATGCTCTACCCCATGCAGACTTTATACCTGACTAGCTGTAAAACTGTAGGCAGATCTTACCATTTACCTACATTGTGCTCTACACAGAGAGATAAAGGCATAGAGAGAGTTTCTAAACCAAATTCAATCTATGCCATCAGCATCAGGGCTGGTATATCCTAGATCTATCTTGATCCCCACGTTCTTTGGCACAGTAGGATCTGTGGTTGAAAAATGGCTGAGTGCAGGTGTCTGTCACTCCTTTGTTAGCAAGAGCCAAGCTGCTTTGGCAGGATCTCCCTCTTCTGTTCCTTTTGTGTTAATTTTATAATTAAATAAATGAAATGGAACAGAACAAGACAACAAGTGAAGGACACTGCTTGGATTGTCTGAATTTCTCACCTTCTTTCCCTGGTTGTTACTTAAATATAAGCTGCAAAGTTATGGGCTTCCCTAAAGGGCTGAAAATAACTGCCATACCGATTTGTGACTTCATTCTCACTCCTGCTTCCTGCCAGGCAGTGTTTGTTTCACCAGGTTAGCCAAGTGTATAAGTATAATAATCCTGTCCCAGTGCAGACATAGGAATTTGCTGGTTTTACCACTCCACTCCTGCCCTGCATGGCTGATCAGTGACACTTGACGTTACAGGGCTGGTAAATCACAGGTCTGATTAATTATCATGAAAAGTCCTTCCCCATCACCCTGAACTGTGTGTATTCAATTTGCAGCAGTTCAGCTGGAGTTGTCAGGTATGTTATTATTCCTTTGGCTTAAAGGGGAAATAGAAGTGAAGTCATCTGTTGCCACAGAAGACATGACAAGTCTGACAGCAGTAAGCCCATAATGCTCCTAATCTCTTGGCATTGTGTACTGAATTGCCTGAAGAGAAGAAAATACAGCAGATGGTTTTCTACACGAGCATCACAGATATTTGGAAATACAAACATCAGTAAGTGTTTGTATCCTGTTGCCTGGAGCTGAGAGCACAGCCTTTGGGAGCAGCTTAGATCTTACAGCTATGGAATATGATGTTGTTCAGGTGGTGTTAACATACGGGAAACAACAGAATTTTGAACCATTATTTTAAGGACTGCCTTTTTGTTTTGTTGACCTATGACAAAGCATTAGTCAGAAAAGGAAATGTTATGTAGCTGTGAGGAAGGACACATGATAGTAATGTGTGAGTGTCACCTCTCTGTGTGCACTTTTTCTATTTACTGTTTCTACCCAACCCTTCCCTATTGTTGTCCAGGCTGGATTTGACTGGTTTTGAGAGCTGTTGCTACTGTCCCACCTTGCCATTGCCTCAAAACACAATTAGCAGCAAAGAGAAGCTGTGCTGCTGCCAACGGTTTTTTATTTGTTTGCTTGTGGGTTTTTTGCTGTGTTTTTTTATTTTTAAATGAAACCTCACAAGAGAAACATTGAATCAGGGAGAGCCTGAAGCTGTTCTGTTGTATTTTTCTGAATTTCACTTGGAATGAAGTACTTCATGCTTAACACTTTTAAAAAATGTTGGAATTTCCTTTTTTGCCTAGTATGTGCTTTGTCAACTGCTTTGTCCTCTGTCAACTTCTTGAAGACATTGTTCCCCTTTGGAGACTGATTTGAGACAGGACTAGTACATAAAAAAAAATGAAGTGTAGAAGTAGTTTGAGCTTACCTACTTAGGAATGAGACTGTTCCCTGGGCACTGCTCAGTTAGGGCGGAAATCACTAATTGACATGGTTTTTGCAGAGGTGCCCAAATGAGAAGCAACCCCATCACTCCTGTTTCAGGTGAGCCACACCCAGAGTAGCAAAATCATTTTTCATGTGTAGGGTAAAATCCCTACAGTTTTGGTTTCCAACTAGTTTCAGTTTCTATCTGATTTTGCATATGCAGACACTGAAGCCAGATCCGGGTTCAACACACACCTGCGCATTGGTTCTTAGACACTTTGCTGAATGGGGTTCTGCATACTAAACCAAATGGCTCATGCTGCCAGCACAGGATCTTTAAGTTCTCACTTGGCCAACTGAAGCTGACAGGGCAGAGGCAGGGACAGATTGAGCAAGTGTACTCTTGAGGGTTCCTGCCCTCCTTCTCAGAGGGAGATTAGCGCTTCAGGAAGCAAGAGGAAAGACTAAGTATTGTGCCTGAAACACAACAACGTTCAAAATGTGACATACAGACAGAGTCAAAGAGCACAGCAGTGCTGTCACAGTATTTGCTGTTACTTTGCTTTTGTGTATTAAGCATCAGAAAAAAAAACATGTCTTATTTTGCAGTTAATTTAGTAATGTGTAGCAACAGACACAGGAAGACTTTGTTTCAGTTCTGTTTCTATGAGCCAAACATGGTTCCTTTACAGGCACGGAGCAAATTACCTCTAGTACAGGACTTTGCTTGCTAGGCAAAGCAACCAGCTCTGTCATAAAATTTTTCACCTGCTTTTTTTCTTCAGACACAACTAGCTTATAGTGATGATGGTTCAGAATTCAGCTTGTCCTTTAAGCAAGATCATAATACACAGACCAAGCAAATCCACTCCTCCCTATGGAATCTAGCATACAACCAGTTAAAACCCCGTGAGTGGAAAAAACTGGCTATGTTCTGGAAGTTCACAGATGAACAAATTAAAGCCACTGAAGAACAGTGGACAGGTAACAAAATGAATGGCCAGACATCATATGTAGGCTAAAAACACCCGCAATGCACTTTCTTTTTAAACTACGTGAGTATCACACAGTGAAGGGATACAAGCCTTGTCCCTGGTTCCCAGGAAGCAGTGCTGTAGAAGTACAGTCATTTCTGCTCTCCCTCTTGGCCTGAAGGAACCTTCCTCTTTGGAGGTCAAAACAAGAAGCACTAAGCAGCACAGAAGGGTCTTACAGGCCATGCTGCGAATGAGGACCTGGGGAATCTCATGACACGGAAAGACTTTGTTCATGCTCTGTCTGCACAGCTGCCATGAAATGGCAGTTTCTGTTTTCAAGCTGGCAAAACAATACTTCTAATAGCACATACTGTATTTGTTTACTGCTACTCTAGGGTATATTCCACATCTTGATGGAAAATTAAAGGAAAAGTTATTTTTAAGATGTAGTCGGAATTTTTATTTTCTTAACAGTAGTGTTAAGATAAAACTGGATTTTTTTTTTAAACTTTCAGAAGACTTATCTTTGTTTTTGTTCTAGTTGAGAAAGGAACTAAGAATAATTGAGCAGGTTTTAAAACCTCTTGCAACTCTAAAAGTGGAAATGCACAAAATACACTGTTTCCAGTATATTGAACAAATACTTTTTGTATTGCATAGGGAAAAAAAATTACAAAGAACATGGAAATAGAATGTTGCTCATCTGGTTACATGGAACATTGGTGGCTCATCGGAATCCCGTCAAACATATCTACGAAGACGTGGTGGAAGCAGGATTTCAGCCTTTAGCTGGTAAGCTGACACAGAGCACATCACACTGTCCTTCAGGAAACTGCAGTGCAGTGCTGAGGTCCCTGCCGGTGCTGGGAGGGTGTGACCAGGGCAGGGCTGGAGCACACTCTTCCTTTCTGGGGTCTGCCCTTGCTGCGGGGTGAGGCTGCTTGAGAAAAGGATTTAAGTGAGACTTGAGATTTCTAAAGGAAGACAAAAATGTGCCAACTTCGCTTCCCTCCTTTGTCCTGCACACATGGTTAAATTTTAAGTGGCCACCCTTCAGTTAGGTTAGTCTGACCTTGTAAAAAACAGAGCGTGTCAAGCAAGTGTTTTCTCTTACTTTACAGAGAAGATCAGAGCTTCCATTAGCATTGGCATGGACTCCAGAAAATGTGCAATTTCATGAGTTCATCAATAAAGCACGGCGTACGTGATGGAATTACATACCAGATTGAAAGTCACTTTCTAATATCTTCTGGAAACAAAAAACTATTTTGAAGTTGTATGACTTTTTCCAAACTAGAAGAAGTTACACTCCTGAAATGCTGGTTACTTCTTTCTGAAATGCTTGCTATGCAACAATTTAAGAGTGAATGGCTGACTGGTAATTTATGACTATACTGCTAAGCAAGAGCCACCCCTTAATAATTTCTACACCTGACGTAACAATGATACACTAATTCTGTACTGGAACTGCAAATTAATTTTGACATGAAATGTAAATAAGATCTTTTCTACCTGAAGAAAATTAAAATTAGTAAGGGAAAATTATGTGTATAAATGAATCAACGCTTCCAGAAAGAGTTTGGCACCTGGCCTCCTTTGGGATTCAGGTTTTTATAAGGTCTTGCTAGGAATACGGCAAGTCTTTTTCTTCAGTATTTGATTTTAGTTAAAATACACAAAAATATCATGACTAAACCCATGTGTGACTGGCTACAGAATTTACATCACAACATAACATTGTATACATACTGTAGAGTATGTATAGAACATTTGATATTTAATATTTAACATATCTAGAAATTATTTACCTATTTCTTGTTCATATCTTGAATTATTATTTGGTAGTGTCTGGCTGAACATATTTAAAGGTTTTCTCATAGAATATATTTCATATCTGAAAAATTATGTAAAATATCTTCATTCTTTATAACAACATAGCAGTTTTATCATGTAATTGAAGAACTGAATTGCCTTTTCTGTTTGCATAGAGTTAGCATTATTTTGCATTGAATCCTACTGTTTTTAATAAAAAGATGAGCAGTATGTTTGTCTGAAGTCTTGCACCAAACTGCACTCTTCTCTAACCTTTTTTGACAAAAAAAGCTACAAAGCATCACAGGAATATGAGGAACAGGCTGGTGAAACCTCAGGTTAAGGAATGCATCAAGTTCTGCAACATTTGTTTGGAAAATAAGGATGTTTAAGAATTCGATTGACTTGGTACTACATCTGGCTCAAGTTGCACCCTGGGGTGTGAAGGATATGATCCTTCAATGATCTTCATATCCTTCAGTGATCCTTCAGTAATGATCTTCATTTAAGTATACTCAGTTGTTGGTTATAATTAAGGTGCATGTCAACTACACTCACTTGCATAAGTAACTGAAGGCATTTGTAACAAAAATAAATTTCATTTTCTCTTAAACACAGATGTTAGTATGATTGAGACTAGAAGATTCAAACAAAAATCATATTGTATCCTTTATTTAAAAGTGTGCAAAAGATTCCTTAAATAAAAAGTGTTTATCATAATAAGTTCTCAAGTAACTTGGAGGTAGAACAACAGTTCAAGATCTTTTTTCCCCCTCTAGATGTTTACTATAAAAGTACTTCTACTTTAAAAAAAAACTCTTTTTTTAGAAAAGGGTAAAAACATGATTTGTAGTTTAGGCCCTACTACATCAATCTGAAAAGAGTGGGAAGAGGTACCCTGATTAAAACCCCCACCGGTAAGAAAGATATTTCACTCAGTCAACAACTTTTATTGACTGAACACTGGTATGGGTTTGGCCCTGAAGCATTCGCCCAACTTGTCCTGCAGGTCTTGCAGTGGTAGAGCCAGAAGAATGCAGCACAGTTCGAGGGTATTTAGCAGCAGTAGCCTGTGATATGGTTTGCTGAAAAGTAATCACATACATCAAAACACTTAATGGTACAAAAAAATTCCTATTGGTGAGCTGTAGTTTAAAAAAAAATTTGCAGTCCAGCAAACTGGAATACATTTATCAAAATAGAAAAAAAAAAAAGGGTTACTTTAACTGAATAATATTTTTTTATTCTTTCTTATCTGTAATACACTTTCTAGAATATAAAGTGCTAAACATCTAACTAGGTAGCTTGAGCTTTTATCACCTCAATCTTATTTCAAGGTTGGTTTCTTGGTGTTTTTTTACCAATTGTTCGAAATTTTTCTCTGTAGTGCTAATTTAATCATGCGAACTTTTCTTTTGAAGCTTAGTATTTGCTACGAGGAAGTCTCTGAAAGATAAAGGTTTGCAACATTATGAAAAATTAATCTTGTACCCCAAAACCTAGCTACCTTTGTGTAATAAACAGTAGTCAGTCTGCCTTTAATCAAGGCACACTCTCTCCTCTCAGATTAGCTGAAGATAAATATTTCAATCTGATTGACTTCCACTTAGGCATTTATTTGCAGAAAGAGTATACAGAATATATTTTGGGGAAGAAGTGGGGGGGCTATCATGTTTATTACATTTTTAGAAACCAGCTTTTGGTACCGTAGTACCAAAAGTAGTACTTTCCTTGTCACATTAGTTAAACAATCTGAATCCAGAAATTTTTCTTAATGAAATAACTATCACACTGAACCTCTAAACCTTTAAGGGCATACAATTTAAGTATGAATTTCTGCTTAGGAGCCCAAATTTTTGAAAGCTACATGTAGCCTGCCACAGGGCTCTTGAGTCACTGGAGGAAATGACAGAAAGCAGAACATCCCTCACACTGGAATTACCAGTAACTCCAGCCCAGATGAAGGAATCTAATGTATGTCTGCTTGTTCCGGTCATATCGCTGAAGAGAAATGGGACTTTCAGATAGCACAGAGAAAACTCAGATCCTGTTTTAGAGGTTAAAATACAACTAAAAAAATCTTCAGTTGTTCCTCTAAATCCAGTGAAAACCATTTTTTTGCCTAGATTGGTCTAGAAGTGTAGGCACTGCCTAGACCATTTAGGTCTCTGTTTATAGTATTCTTGTATATTGCTTCTATATGCTATGAATGCAATTATTTCAGTGTTTTCTTCAGGATAATTGAAGGACTAGGACTCAAAATACAACAAGCAGCAGACTTGACTAATTTGATTGCTTCTGGACAAGAGTTTTNATACTGTAACAAGCGTAATTCTGATTTACCTGAGTGACTGGATGATGTTTCTCAACAACAACTGAACTCATGGGTGGAACAACTCCCATCACCGCTAAACTCGCACAAGTCCTGGATTTTTGTCCCATATCAGCTCGGCCTGTGATTCGAGCAGTGATTGTTCGTCCTGCTTTCTGTTGAGCAGATGTTATTACTTTTGCCATGGGCTACAAATAAATTAAACCTTAGTTGGTAAAAAATTCTAAACATAGTATTTACAATGCTCTAGTATTTTGGTTTATCTGCCATGTGCTTAAA
>VYZS01007122.1:0-44202 GCA_013400695.1 Neodrepanis coruscans | reverse complement strand
TGAAAATGTATGCTCATTACAATTCTCCAAAGTGTAAGAAGTTCACAGCATGTAAGTTATAAATATAGAAAACACAGAGAAATCAAACTCTTCTAAAGAAAATAGACTTAGGGTCTCCCAATGGAGTTTATTCAGAACTTCTAAAATACAAAAAAATAGTTGCTATGAAGCCTTTTTATGAAATGTCTTAAGAACTTCACAAGAAAATAAATCACGTGATTTTAAAAGTATTTTTCAAAACATCAGTTCAAATAAATATAGGAAAAAAATTTAATTCTGAGAAAATTTGTAATCAAAGAGGCTTTCAGTGCATAGTATGTAGGTTACTGCTTCCAGATTAAAAAGTAAGAGCTGGTGACAGTCGTTTCTCAGGCAAAATTTCAATCAAATTGACAGCAATTATGCCTGTACTGTGACTGCAGAGTGGGGCTTATTGTTAATTGTTTCTGTTTCCCAGATAGCAAAACATATTCAACACAGCTGCCAGAATAAAATTAAATAAACTAATAATCTATTTTAAAACATCATAATACTATTTTCAAATCCTCATACCACAAAGGACTTCTTCATAATAACACAGTAGGACTATTCTTAAGAAGGAAAAAAATAGAAAGGACAAAANCAAGACAGACAGAATCAATTCATTTTGGATTAATTATGGAGAATCACATTCTTCTTGACAGAGGGGTCAACTTGTTGGACATTACCTACCTATTGTTAAATCTTAAAAATCTGTAAAGCAAACTGGGATGCCTGATTTATTGTAGCTTTGTCTTACAGAAATGTTTGATGGAATCAATATGGTTTTAAAACCTATATACACTGAGAAATTGCTAGGTCAGGAAATCTTAATAAAAATTAGAAGGGTCTGTTTTAGAATATCAACTGAATCATCACTACAAGGTGACTGGACTGCAGCACTCTTGATTAAAAGCAACAGAGAATAGCTTTGATTACCTTAGTTGACCTGTGGGAACACTTCCAGCTCGGTTTCTCTTGGATGGTGATATAAGACAGAAATTGTCTGTACTGCTTGATTGGTAGCTGTCTATACATCTGATACTCCATCACAGCTCTGAACTGATTTTGTTTGATGTGTGGAACAGTCTTGAAGTCTTGACCTTCTTGATACCATTGCTGATTGCAGGCGAATAGAAGTTGTCCAGAGCTTTGCTTCCCTTCAGTATTTCAACAGCTTTTTTTTTTGTGTGTAGGGAGGGAAACATCTTCTGAAATAAAAACATGATAAATGTAGTTAAAATTTTATCTTTTCTCCTCTGATCTTGCAGCTACTTTAAACTAGTACTAACTGATTATGCAGAGTTCAGAAAAGCCTATGACATCTTAATTAATGTTGCACAACACCCTATGAAATTGTGTGAATACTTTCAACGTGATTCTTATTTCTGTAAACTATACTACTATTTTAGAATTCACCTCAATTAATCTTTGCACAAGCCAGGATCAGAAGGGAAATGTATAAAGATCTGTAGGATGGGTGAAGTGCAGCAGGGATTTCAGTTATGCTACATATAAAGTGAACTTTAAATCATCTCATAAGCTAGAAAAGAAAGTTTTAAATTTGCATAAAAACATTAAAAATAGTGAAAACAAAAGCTTCTAACTTTCAATCTGAGGCTACTATCAATGGTACAAAATTATGTTATACCATGGGCCAAAAGCCTCATGGAATATTCACCCATATAAAGATCAAGCAGTCAGTTTTTATCCAGTCCTTGGAAGATCCAAATCAGCAGTCGTGTAACTACGCCAAGAGCAATATTAAAGATCATGAAAAAGCAAGAAGGGAATTGGAGGAGATCAAGTCCTCATTCCCCTTTCAAATTCAAATAACTCTTTCCTATTATAAATTACAAAAATTATGTCACTTCAAAATTTGTCCACATGTATTGCAGTATTTCTACCTAAGAAATCCTTAAACTAATATACTATCTCAGGAATATTAAATACTAGAGTTATATCAAAGAAAAGTCATTTTAATATTATGAGACCTGAGCACATTATGCTGTGTTTTGCATTCTGACTAGTGACAGCAAGAGGACATTATTTTTTGTAAAAGCTTTTTTTCTTAAAAGGCCTCTTTGCTACCCACTTCAAAAGCAGAAAATAACTACAAAACCAGAAACCAACTTCTTTATTAATTGACATTATTTACTCTGTAGATTACTTGCTTCATTAGCAGATAAAATCCTCACTATTCATGAACTATTTTGATGAAATAATAATAGTACTGTTACCACTAACTAGGAATGATCTTGCTTACAGGAAAAATAAACTATTATGTAAGAAGTTCAGTGTACAAGGGGCTACTACTTTTGAACAATATATATACCTACAAAACCTCCTGTCCCTAAATTATACAATACAAGGGAAATACCTATAGGACTACCTCTATTATGTTCCCCAGTCCTTTTCCAGCTTTTCCCTACAATATCTCTCATCATAGCAATTGTTTGTAAGTGCAGTATATGTAAATTTTACGGTACTTGTGCACACACTCCAATTTCTTAACCAAGGTTGTTTTAAATAGAAGATGCAAGCATGCAATTACCAAGAGTAATCTTACCCTTGCACTGCTGAGCTGTTTTATAGCTTGAAAAAACTCAGATTTAGATGTAACACCAGTGCCCATCCTTCTAAATATTAAACACCATAAAATGAAAGTATTAATATGTGGACACTGCAGAAAACAGTCAATTTGAAATTACATTCACTAGTCAGGAAAAAAGAAGCTTGATATTCCATACTAAAGGAAAATTTTGCTAACTCTTAACACCAAGATGTTGTGATCCTATTTCTCCGACACAAGTAAGTCCGGACAGAGATACAGAGATGAAAGATTTTGAAACCAGAACTTTAAACAGGAAAAGAAACTAAACACTTAAAGAGCTCTAACAATTTTTTTTTTTGCCTATAAAAGCAATTAAACTGCTGTTCATTTATGGCCAAGACATTGAGGCTTTTTTTTAGTTATTACAAAAGGAACTTCTACTCTCAGTTAGTTCTACTTGTTGAAATTGTTTGGCTACATCAGATCAAAATGTCTATTCTACTGCTTTAGTGCAATTTTCTAATTATTCATTATGGTAAACCTAAACCACATGTCTCCATATTCCTACTTTAAATAGGAAACAACAGAATACTAAAGAGAAATAAATAGTCTATACAGTTTTCTAAGACATAAATCTACCCATGTCTAATTCTTTTCTTTGATAAGGGGAAAATACAGTTACTTAAACAGACATTGGCTCAGTAACAGTTATACAGGTCAAAGTTATTGCACAGTTTGGGATGTGAATTCAACAGCAGGATAATGACAGTTGCCAAGGATTTGTACTTGCTGTCGCTTACTACTAGTGTTGCCTGTCAAATTGTCTCTTTTTCTTATACAGAAACCATGGAATTTTTTATGGATAGCAATTACTTACAATATACAATGAAGTACATCAGATGTAACAACCACCCTTTAGCCTTTCGTTATTTGGTCGTCTCTTTGTTATTTCTAGTCATCCATTTTCACCTGAATTATTTATTTATACTGCATATTTGGCAAGCATATATTCTTTGTTTTATTTTTTTTCAGTAGCTGTTCAAAAGATATAGTGATTTATTTCAATATACTCCAATTCAAATTTAACTTATTTTTATTTTTGTGCTTGCACTTTGTTTAGGATTTCTCAAGAAAAGCATTGTCTGAACATCAAAGTCATTTTGCTTATCTATCAAAAGTATTAAAAATTAAATTAATGGTAATATCAGATCTTAACCATGATGGAGAGATTAAGCAAATCTTATATCTATTCATTATTTGTTTGTGTTGTTTTTTTCCAGCCATCATATGCAATTCATATTTGCTTTCATTTACATTATTGTTGCAGTTCATGCATGTATGCTCCAGGAAATCACATTAATATATCTTCATATTGATAAATGAGCATAGGATGTATCTTACATTATGGTCCAGGAACATTTTCTGGCACAGTCCTGCATTAACATCCACTTGTGAAAATTCTAAATTTCACTTTATTATACAGGAAACTCAAAGAACACATGATTTACATGATAAAAAACAAAGCCTAATATTTTATCAGATTTAACGTTTGGGAAATTGCCTTCATAACTCAAGCAACAATGGACAGCTTTACACACATTATCTGTATCATTTTGAGAAGGGCCTTCTTCAACAAATAATGCTGCAAACCTCACACCTGCCAAGTAAACTAAACTGATCTCAACTCATATAGCAGTTGGAAAGAAAAGTTGTTTTCCTTTTATTTAAAAAAACCCACCAAAACCAAATCCTCTACTTTCCCCCTAATACTCTTTCCAATTCCAGGCTATCATGAAACTGCAACCCGTTCTAAATAAGTACATGCTGAGTAATAATCTAATGAGAACACGCTGTGTGTGAAACTCCTGTCCCACTAAAATTGTTGGGAATTTTGCCAAAGGCTTGAATGGAGATTTTATCCTGGATCTCTGAGTCGATGAATAGGAAGAAGCTGTTTTCTCCTTTCTGTCACTTCCCCACCGAAACCCTGGCATCCCACAGACCTCTGGCCGTGAAAGTTTTTTCTCCAGTACACTAACGAAAAGAAAAGAAACTGGACTGATCAGGGAAGCAACTGGTGCTTAACCCAAGTGTAAATGTTTAAACAGTTCTATTTGGTTATCACAATAATCTGAGAGCATTTACTCTCTCTTTTAATCAGCCAAGAAAGTAGACAGCACCTAATGAATCTATTGTGTCTCATCCCAAATGCCAGAGAAATGGATTCTCTTTCAGTGTCTGGAAAGACAAAAACTACCCTATGCCCAAGGAATAAAGCTGCCACACTACAGAAAAGAGATCAGGGAGAAAAATGAGAACCAAAATAAGTGACCAAAATATGTGGTTCCAAAGAAATTCATAATTGAGCTATCACGCATAGTTTCACTAGCTGGGTAGGCAACAAGGCAAAAAAAAAAAAAATTATACAGGTTTGAAACTTAAGTGTCACTTATTCTTGCACAGTTCCAGTGTCTGCCATCTGCTCCCAGGCCCCTCTGTGAGGCAGAGAAACAAGGGGAGCAGCACCTCGGGATGCACAGAGGCGGGGAGGGCCCTGGCTGCATCCCCAGGTTTGGCGCTGGGCTCGGGGCCAGCGCTGCCAGAGCGCAGCCGAGGGGCTCCCCCTTCCCTGGTGTCCAAGGGGAGTTGCCAGATGGCCCCACAGGGTCTCTGCCTGGCTGTGTTCTGCTGGTCAGCTCCAGCCCTGACCCTCTGGCCAGCCCAGTGACCCTGTCACCAGCTCTGCTCCCGTTCCCTGACTGAAACCAATCTTCTCGGACCTCCAGTTTGCTGTTTGAGCAAAGAAGCAAGAATTGGTATCTAAAGAGACAAAGAAACATGAGAAGACAAAAGAAAATTATTTTAGATTCCATGATCACTAAGTCAGCTGCAGATGGACCCAGAATGGAAGATTCACAAATGTTTTCCAGAAGTAAAATTTCAAAAGAAAAGACGAAAGTTGAAAAACAACGTATCTGTAGGGTTTGGGGGATATTTTCCTCCATACTTGAACGAAACTGAGAGTACATCATACAGAAAAAGTATGAAAATATTTTAAATGTTCGACATTTCTTCATCCTTATTCTGAGAGTGATGCTAACAAAATATTTAGTCAGTTATATTTTTACAACTTATCACACAGCAGCAAATTAAGCATCTTTGACAAATTACGTGAGTGAAAAGCTGCCATGGTTTTACTCACTCTTTTTTTGCTAACGTAGATTGTGCATCCAAGTGGCACAAAGACACTTGCAAAGTTTAGGGCTCATTGTATTTTTTTGTGATGATGCACATGCCATATGGCATTTTTCCTGAGCACTTAATAGACTTCTGTTGTTTCCACTTCCTGTTTAGAAGTACAAAAGATTGTAACTAAAATAAAAGCACAAGCTTTTTGTTAACTGTTAAGACTGATGATTAAACAGTAATTGAAAAAAAAAAATTCAATCTTGTATCATTATTTTCTCTACAGCTTTTCAGAATATGGTGGGATTCCGGCAGTTTCATTTGGAATCTATACTTTGCATATTTCTATTTTCGGAAGTTGTAAGATTTGACACTGAAAGGGAAATTTGGAGGTTACAAATGGAGAAACTGCACTCTCTTTGGATTTAGATTAATCTGATTATCTGTACATACAATCAAATCAGAAAGACCTGAAGTCAAGTCATACAGATTTTCAATAAATCCATCTCTTCTTGTTCTTGTCCTTGCTGCCCCCCATCTCCTCTACCCCTACTGAGATGGAACAACTGCTGTGTTTCAGAAGTTTTTTCTACAAAGACATCACCAAAATCAGGAGCATTTAAAGTATTTTATTCCATTTATTAGGAAGGGTTTGCAAGGGCTCATGGGTTTTTGTTTGTTTGTTTTTCTTTTGGGTATTGTTCTTCTTGTGGTTTTTTTTTTTTTTGGTTGGTTGGTTGGTTGGTTGTCTTTTAATTTAGAAGACAGAAAAGATAAAATGACCTGAGTCTAGGTCAGAATTTACATAAGCCTAAGTCAGATCACTGGGTTTGGACATACATAAAGTCTAATATTTTATGTATAATTGATTGATGCAGACTGGTCAATTGATAAACCCTTAAATTGTCCTTTTTATTTAGGCATGAGCTCTGCTATCCTCCAAGTTACCTGTGAGAAGAAAACTTCCACGGTGCTATTGCAAAAGCTCTGCTGAAAAAATCTTAAAAGTAAGCCCTTAGAGTGCTTGCTTTAATATGCCTGAAGATCAACATTTGAATATATGTTTTATTTTAAGGAAAAGAAACAACACATAATTTACATACGCAGTCAGCAGTACTATTTTTCAGAGACAAGATTTTATGGGTTGATATGAATAGCAGCTGAGCTGTCACAGTTACCAGTAAAACTAGCAGCAGCGGTAAATGCTACCTGAAGCTGAAGCTGGCCTTACAGTTTAAGAGCCAATTTCTGCACATACTTACAGAGTTGTTTAATATAAAGCATGTCCAATGTGTAAATAGAAGTATATTTGCTTCTTTGCGTGACTGAAGTCCTGTTGTGCATTTCTGAAATGGATATTTGCATTTGAAGTATAAATGATCATTTTCACAATCTACAAAACACAGATAAACCTTCATGTCATTTAGATCAGCACAACCAACTTTAAACATTCTGTTCATTGAAAACAGGTAAGAAATCTTTAAGATACACAAACTGATCCATTTGTCTAGTTATGTGAAGAGGTTGCTGTTTCACTGCCCTCCAAATTTCTTGAATTACACTTTTTTTATATCTTCTGTTAAATATATTGACTTGTTTTTCTGTTAACAGGATTTTGTTAATGATATGTCTGTGCAGAATTTAACACAATGGGCCCTGAACTTGCCTGAAATATCAATGGAAAACTTCTCCCCACCCCACTGCCAACCAACATTAAGGTAACAATAAGGTTATAAAGTAGAACACAGTACTTCTGTGAGTAAAAAAAATGCCAAATATACTATTGAAATATAATTTTCATAAACTAGGTGCATCTCAGTACCAGCTACAGAAATCAAGAAGAAATGCAAATTTTTTTTCAGGAACATTTGTGTCTGTTTGACTGAGTACTATTACATTCCTTAACCTTTAAACACGCATTGATGATATGCATTATCTCAAAACAGCTTTTTCTATCATGTGTTAACTTTAGCGACTGTTACAGTCTAGCTCAGCATGCAATTTGATGATAAAGTAATGTGATCTAGTGGCTAGGTGACATCAAAATGATCAGGCTTGCTCCGCACTACCATCTCTTCCCATTCTCCCAGAGTTCTCCAGCCACCTTCTCTGTACTGACACTGGCACGGGACAAGTTTGTTCAGTGGAGTTAAATCAGTAGAAAATTATAATTTTTTTTACCAGAATTTACCAGAAGTACTCCTTTATCTCCATGAATTATTTCACTGTGTGGTCACAAAAATGGTGGTGCTGATGCAAGGGCAGCAAGAGTTCACAGGTGAAAAAGTAGGTGAAAAAGAAATTGCAGATGAATTCTGCCACTTCAGTGGTAATTGGTCATTAGATCAGCACAGTTGTATCTTCAAGCTGTACCCTTCAGTTCAAACTGAAGAGACAACACATTTCCTTAAGGCAAGACTGAAAAATACATAATGAAATGGTATTTGAGATACAGCAACTATATTCCTCCCTGTAATACTAAAATGCACTTTGCTACTTGTTGACATACCTGGAAAGTACTTTAGTCTTTAAAAGAATCCACATAATGGAAAAATGTTAATCAAATGACAAATTATAGACTCTATCTCTAAAGAAAATAAGCAAAAAGCCAATTAGTCTGGTGTATTTCTTGAACAAACATGTGGAAACATAACTAATTACCTCGGAAAGAGCCAATTAAAATAAAATGAATTATCTAAATAGCAGAACTAAATATTTCATTTCATAATTACCTTTCTCAAGAAGCTGGTTTTAACATAAACTGTGAAATACTGTCAATGTGTCATGTTTGCAAGCTTTATGGACACCACAGTTGTTGCCCTCTTGCCTTTGTGTATATTGCTGTTGGCATTAGCAAGTAACCAAAGTGACATTAAACATACCTGGTTCTGAAAAGGCTTTTCAAACATCTGAATATTTGGTTTAAATATATGATTATAAAGATCAAGGTATATCAACAAAAGGAGTCTTATTCAGTGTTTTCATTACAGGAATCTTAAAAAGAAGAAATGTGACAGAACATGTGGCTCTTTACACATGGTCAGCAGCATGTGACTGGGCAGAGAATGAACGTATGTACAAGAGGGAGAGGAAGAAGAGATCCTCTTGTCTGAAAAATCCACGTGGAGGATAGGCATAACTGCAATTTTAATCCTGAGAGAGTGGGTGGGTATTAAAACTGGTCTGTGTTCTGTGACAGACACGAAAAAAAGGAAGCCAAAACTCTTTCCTTTCAGAGTTGAAGAATATTGAGAACAATGTGTATCATAGAATAGTCCTTTCTTACAATTCTCAAAGAACATGATGCAATTCATTATTAATTAATTCTAGAGCCTACATGACAAAAGTAGGATTGAAATTAAAACATCTGAAAACACTCACTACAGAAAGTACTGTCATACAACTTGGAAAAAAACAAGTTGATTTTTATGTATCTATAATTTAAACTTGAACAGAGTTGGACCTTGACTTTCAACAGCATAAATAAGATGCCTTACAATGAGCAGGAGGCCTCAGCAGTGAGGGCATAGTGGTACCAGCCTAGCTGTGCTACCTTTCCCATCTGCAGGCAATCAGGATGGGAATGGGGCCTTTTCTAGCATGAAAATATCTCAAAGGAAATCCCATTAAGATGAAAATGGCAACTGGAAAATACCACACCAACAAAGTCAGACCAAGTAATGGTAGTTTACTGATGAGACCCTTCCTTTCAAACAATAGTGTGCTAGTAATTACCTACTGTTGACCCAGGAAAGCACTTAATACATATATGAAAAATACACAGCTCTGAGGATTTAACACCAGAAGGTTTTCCCTTCTTTTTACCCTTTCCTTCCACCTCTGGTCACTGTCAGAGATAGAAGGCTAAGGACATGTCTAACCCAGGTTTTGTGCCCATAGAGGAAACCAGATTAACACAGTAGATGGTTGTAAAGTTGGCGATAATAAGAAAAAACTCTACACCTCTACCTATTCCTCCTTACTAACACAGCAATTTTGGAAGGTAAAATATCATGTTTAATGTGATTTTACAAATGTAGTTTATTTAAGTTGTCAAGTTTGCAAAATCAAGCATTGAAAACCAAGATAAAAATTTGCACTTGCAGTTTTCATTTCACTCTAAGTACATGGATCCTTATAGACTAAGAGACATAATAATATCTTTTTATGATTCCTCCAATTCACTCACTTATTTGAGACAGAAATGTGCAGGCAAATGCAGGAGAAGAGCAAATTTTCTCATGGATAAGTTCTGCTGTCCCAGATAAATGGGATATCATTCTTGTCTTTGACTTAAAAGACTAAAGTGATTTTCCCAGGGAAAACACAAACACCAGCCACATTGCCTAGATACCTGATTTGGAACATCTGTGGTCTGGTTTTGTAGCTTTTCCACCAACTGTAAATGAAGGAGATGCATTATAAAGTACTGTAAATTTAGGAGTTCTGTATTACAAAACAATGCATCAAAATTCATTGTTACTTGGACAGTTCAATCTTTGTGCCTTCTTTCTCCCTGTCTGGAAAGGAACTGATGGTATCCTTTGACCTTTCAAGCCCAATGACACAACAGTGTCATGAAGAGTTATTAGTTACAGTGTGGAACCAAGCACTGCTTATTGTGGGAGTTTACTGTTGATGTCTGCATCTTCACAGCACAGTCTGAATAAAGGCCCACACTTCAAACAAACAAGTCATGTGAACACTCCTCAGTTTAGGCAGAGACTGAGGTCCCCTGAGAACAGAAGCACAGCGCAAATAAGTGACATATTACGATGTATATTTACCTAGTGGGTGAAAAAACATGAGAGATGCTGACCCCATTCAGCCAAGTGCAAGGCTTTTAATATTGTTTTAATGCTGAGCAAGATGTAAATATTTATGAAAAAAAAAAAAGTTGGAGAAGAATAGATAGAACTCTGGGGTAAATGTGGCAGGCTACAAAAAAGAGGTAGGTAATTTGTCACAGGGCACAGGAGTAAAGGCCATGCTGATCAGGGGCAGCAAAGCCAGGAGAGGTGTGAGCATCTTTGTCTTTCCCTCAGTTAATGTTTGCCTGCTTTGGACTGATTGACACTGCACTTTAAAGATGAAAACTAAGTTATAAAATCTTTCAAATTAGCATATCTGACTGAATTTCCATCCATTGATTTTACCCCACCTGCAGCGCTCTAGACAAGGTAATAATTTATGATAATTATATGAAAATATACAATTAATATTCATCACCTCTCATTTCTCATCACTTTAGATGATCAGTAATGCAGAGTAAAAATGCTGTCAGATTTCTAATTGCTTTGTAATGGGCCTGAAATAGGGAAATCGTTAAAGACAAACAATCTGTCACTTGTCTGTTACCTTAACTATCTATCACTTAAAAAAACCCTCATTAAATCCACTGCTAATGAGCGACAAAAGACTGTACTCAGTGTGCCCAGATATACCTTTTTAAACAATATTGTAAATTGCTTAAATAATTCCCGAGACATTTTCAATCATTTTTGTGGAAATTTAATGGAAAACATATATTTTCTGTGCATGTTCCATCTCATTTGTTCACATCATTGTGACATTTAGTCTATCATATGCACATCTCCTGGGAGACAAAACTTTTTCTTTTTACTGTTGACAAATCTGATCCAATGGAAACAAATTCTGGAAGAACTTAACATTCAGATCTCTGACCCCTTTCTCTTAAAAAAAAAAGGAAAAAATTAATAATTTAAAAATAATCCCACCTCTTCCAAGGATTTTTAGTATCTAGATTAAAAAAAGAAATCCAACATTATTCAAGGTTGAAAAAATTATTTTATCTCAATTGTTCTCAAGAAATAGGACTCAAAATCTTCACTTTCACCATTCTTTTGAGTCAGCAATAGAAAACTTCATTTGAAAAAAATTCTTCTCACTGTACTGACTTAAATAGCCAGGATGAAAACAGCACACCAGAATTATCAGTGAGACCACAAAATGGAAGATTGGGTTATTATTTGTCACATTATTTAATTGCTGTTACCAACTGCCACATTAAGAAGTTGAAAAAATGAAGAAAGAACAACTACAAAAATTATTTTAGGCAAAATATCCACTTGTGCATGACTTAAACACACTTCATCTCTTAAGTTTATCAAAATCCAATCAATATTCTGAACAATGAAAAATACCAGTTATCTTCAGAAGTAAAAAATGTAGTTAATAGTGAGAAAGTCTGGATATTTTAGCTGTTTCTTACATGAATAAAACAAGAGGCTCATTTGTACTTATCTTTTATTTTAGTAACAGAAGCACACACAGTAATCCAGTTAACTCTTCAAATAACCTTTTTCCCGTAGTTCTATAACAATACTATGTGAGAGTTTTAAATAAAGCATGTACTAAGGAGTTCAGTATTCTCACAAAAATGTCTAAAACCATCCCTCTGCATTGAAATTATCTTACATTAAACAAGAGAAGGAAACTTTTTACCATATTGAAGTGTCCTGCTCCAGTGAAACTAACAGCACCTCTGCATGGTTACATAATATGTTTAAGATAATTAAGAAAACAGTGAAGCCTCGTTTCTCACAGACATGGGTCTCATATCTCCCACTCTGGGACAAGAGTCCTGGGTCTTGTCCATGACTTCCCTGAGTGTCTCCACACATATTAGACTGGCATGGTAAGTTCCCCATACTTGCCTGTCACTTACCTACTCTTCTTTTTTTGCCTTCAGAAAGGGAAAAGGCAGCAAATCCTATGGCTACATGGAGCTGTTTGCTGACTCACCAGCCAGACTCCGCCAAAAGCCATGGGGGATGTTTTCATTCAGTCAGTTTTGCCCTGCTCTGTCCCCCCTGTGAGATACAAACCTGGAACTAAGTTAGTATTTATAACTCTAGGGATGAAACATGACCACATTGACTTGAGATTGATCAACAGCTCATTACAAGCAGAGAGTGTATGAATAGCTGTGACTGACCCAGGACAATGTTGTGAGTTCTGAAACTGGAGAGAGTAAAATTAAATGAGAAACTGAGCCACAAAAATGATAACACCAGACAAGGCAGATAATCCTGATTTCATTTCATACTTTATGCATCTTGTGGAGCATGAACACTAAAGTGTTGTATTAAATGGCTTATTTTCTTTTACTTTGGCAGGACTGTTGAGCCTGCACAGCAAAGGACAAATGCTTCACTTCCAAAATTGTTTCAACAACTTCAGAGGTAATTCCTTACCCTGTATAGTTAATTTTCTAGTAAACAACTAATTATAACTAATTAACTGAACACAGTTGCTCACAATCTCCCAAATAACTCTGTGTTTAAACTACTTTATGTGCTGGCTTCAGGCACCAATCCTGGANAATAAATTCTTCACGTTTACCATTCAACCCTGAGTGTCCCACACCCTTCCTGCACTGGTGGGCAATGGGAACAACATGCCAGGAGTAACAGCCCAATTTCTTCCTGAGAGTGCAGCCTGGCTGCTCCTCTACTTGAACAGTTCAACGGGCATGAAAAATGACAACAACCGGTCCTAGTTCCAATGTATCACATAAAAATATTGTTGGAGGATGCCTGGTGCACATCCAGAGGTGTCAGAGGATGGGGCAGGTGGGGAGGGACCACTGAGGATCACCTGGTGCAACCTCCTGCTCCAGCAGGGTCATCCCAGAGCACATGGCTCAGGATTGTGTTCAGAGGGTTCCTGAGTATCTCCAGGGAGGGAGATTCCAGAGCCTCTCTGGACAATCTGTTCCAGAGCACGTCACACCACAGGGAAGAAGCTCCTCCTCATGTTCAAGTGGAACTTCCTGGACATCGCCGTTGCCTCTTAAATACCCAAATTTAACCCTAAATACACCTGGAAGTACCTTGTACTAAATGTATCTAAAGGTGTAGTGGGATCCGAGTTCGCCTGCAGCGCTATTCAGGGATTTTGCTAACTAGGTTTGGCTGAGATTCCGAAAGCCGAAGTCTACAGCACCAACCGTAAGATTTTGCTGGTCAGTTGGTTTCTAACGAGCAAAGCTCTTTCCATTATTAAAAACTGGCTTCCTGAGCTCAAATCTTTGTATTCCCTAGAGAGAAACCAGCCCCTTTTAACTCCGCTCACAGGGTCGGGAGGTGGGGGAGGGCTCTGGGGGCACGGCAGGCCCCGGGAGGCGGAGTGGCCGCGGGGTGGGAGGGCCGGGTCGAGGTGGAAGCAGCGATTCCAGGCCCGGGGATATTCCCGGGCCATTCCCGGGAGTGATGCGGGGTTGCCATGGAAACGCGTGGGGCCCGCCCGGCCCGCGCTTCCTCCCGGTGCAGCGCCACCGCGGCCCGGCCGGAAACAGGCGGGGCGGCC
Organism: Neodrepanis coruscans; assembly: GCA_013400695.1. Classification (NCBI taxonomy): domain Eukaryota; kingdom Metazoa; phylum Chordata; class Aves; order Passeriformes; family Philepittidae; genus Neodrepanis; species Neodrepanis coruscans. Next base: position 30,113 of record VYZS01007122.1, on the reverse strand, counting down.
CCCGCGCAGAGCTACGGGCGCGAAGCGCCGCTCCGCTCTGGGGTTGTTTCCCGCCGGACGAGTTACCCGGGTCACCTCCATGGCCGGCGCGGCGGGGCGGGGGAAGGTCCGTGTGGGGACCCGGCGGGACCGGGAGGGAGCGGGAGGGAGCGGCAGGGACCGGCGGGGCTCCGTGCGCTGTGCGGGGTCAGTGTGTGCGGGGTCGGGTCGGGGTGTGCGGGGTTGGGGGGCGCGGCCTCGGCTGTCGCTGCGTTTCCTTGCGGTGCCAAAGCCCCCCGTGGGATCCCCCGGGAGAAGCGGGAGCGGGTCGGGCAGGACGGGGATGCGGGGCCGGGCTGCTCACGGCTGTGCCCAACTCGGGAAGCACGGAGGGAAAAGTGTGTCTGTAAAAGGTGTGTCTGTGAGCGGGGTAGTTTCGAAAGAGTTCAGACAGTCGCGGTGTGAAATGATGTCTCAAGAAGCAGAATGGGTTCTGAAGCGCCATATGGAACTTGGGCAGGGACACGGCAGGACCGGAGTCACTTCATTTATGGCAGCAATGGGATGGAATGTCCGTGGGAATTGAACTGGTGTTTTCCACGGTGGTTCCTGTTGAGGGCTGTGGATGTGCTTGGGAGCCACAGGCCGTGCCCCGATCCCGTGGTTTGCCACGTGTCCTTACCTGTGCTTTTCCTCTGTCTCTTTCCGATCGTGCCCCTGTTTTGGGTTTCCTCAGGCGGTGCAGTGTCGCAGCCACTGAGGCGATGGCCCTGGAGGGGAATGCACGGAAGGATTGGTACAAAGTCCTGGGCGCGGAGCCGTCGGACACGGCGGCAGAACTGAGGCACAAGTACCAGAAACTCGCGCTGATGGTGAGTGTGTCTGTGGTTCTCATAAACCAAGGAGGTAACAGCTGCCAGTGGTGTTTTTTACATTTGTTATGGGTGTGATTGATCAGATTTATGTTCCTAACATCAGCTTGCTGAGGCTGCTTTGAATTTGAAATGAACAGCTGGAGTCTGGGTATCCTGTGTGTTGTGCAGAGAGCGGCTGTGGTGCTCTGCTTCCAGGACTCTGGTGTGTCTTCAAACTTCCCTGAGTGAACTGAGACAAGCACTTGTTTCTCAGGTGCTGGGTGATCAGGCACACGAGTCAGAAAGTCAGGGTTTGCAGCACACAGTTGTGACATTTGCTAATGGATGTTTGTGGTATTTGTGTGTCAGTTGTGTTGTGCTGGATGCAGCCCTTGAGTACAGACCAGGTGCAAAGAACAAGGAGAAGTTTTTTCCTGATATTCTGCAGGAATGGAATAGAAAACCTGTAGAAGGAAAATGTGTCAATTTTACTGGAAAGCTTCTGGTGAGTTTTTGTGGAGTTGTGTTCTTGCTCATGGTGTTCTGAGAATTCCCTTAACTTTTTCCACACTCCTGCTGTATGTGCATAAGAACCTTGGAGCTTTCCCAGATTACTTGGTGTGATTCCTGGTTATTATGATTCACTCCCTGCCCTGAGTTCATGCATTTTGCTCAAAAGCTGCTTTGGCCTGAGTTCCTGAGGGAAATGGGGTGTCTCTTTTGGTCCTGTTGACTGAATTTGTTGGATAAATGTTCTCAAATGCCTGGTTGTTTTTAGGAAGCTGCTGGAGACTGTCAGCATTGGCAGGGAGGTAGAGCATGGTAGACCCTGCTGGGTTGGGGATGAGGAGCTGGGGCTTGGTGTGAGATAAAGAGAATGCCAGGGGTGGGGAGACAGGTGTTTGTTAGAGCTGAAATGCATTCATGAGTTTGGGGAGGTTTTGTTTGGTTATTTTTTTATGTTGGTGTGGAGTTTTTTAAACTATTTTTAAGCACTGTTTGGTTGTTTCACCAGGATATTCCAGTTGTACACATTTTGGTGTTCCTCAGTTGAGTTCTGTAGGGAGCCCTGCTCTACATCCTGATTCTTTGTCTGAAACTGATCTGTGCACTTGGTCTGAAGTTTCAACACCTGACAAGGTGTTTACCTGCTGCTGATGTAGGACACAAATGCTTTGGGTCTCACTATTAAACACTAAAACATTCAGCTTAGGGGAGGGCTTGGGGCTCCAAGCTGTTTAGTTCCACTTCTAATAGCAATTGTTGTTTTCTTGGACCTCCCAGTGATCTTGTTCTTTTGAATTACTAGTTAAAGTGTGAATCAAAGATGAATAATGATGTTTGTTCTGAAAGAAAATGATGGGGGGAGACCACAGTAGAAAATAACTTTCTGTTTATTCAGGGAGCTGATTTAAACTGAACACTGTAGAGGAATTAATGTATTTCTTTCTCTGTGATTCAATATGTAATTGAATTAAAATGATATGTAAAGTATTGTTAAGAGCTGTTACAGAACTGAAACTGCACAGTCCCTTTCCTGTATGAATTTTTTAATGAAACTGACACTTTCTGTTACAGAGCTGCTGCACTTCCATGTAATTATTTTGATAGTGAGATGAAGTGAGAACTGTCAGTTTACAACTGTCTGCATCTCTTAACTGTAGCTTTAGAAGGTGAAAATAATATTTTAATAGACAAGCTTTTCTTTGGCACCTCTATATTTCCAACCTGATTGGTTTGTGCTCTTTATTTGAAAAGTCAGAAGTGTTAGAGAAAATGAATATGTTTTTTTTATTTCTTTTGGTGTCTGAGATGGATCTCTGGGTAAAAAGCCACACCAGTGTTGACTTGTAGGTGTTTTCCCATGATCTGCTGCTCTTCCCAGATGTCCTGTCTCAGACTCTGCTTGATTGTCTTCTTCCTGTTACAGCATCCAGCACAGCCACTCTGAAATCTTTAAAGCAGGGTGGTAATGGAACCATTTTTATTATTTTTATGAACCTTGAAGACCCTCTGGCTCCAGGAGTGACTGTGGGCCACAGTGTGAAAGTGCCACAGATTCAGAGATTGATGAGCTGTGAACTTCCAGGCCTTGGTGGGATGTGTTAAGGAGGTGTTGCTGTGTGTTTGTCTTATCCTGATGATATTCCCTGGGCATCCAGTGTTCAGTGGTGGTGAAAAGTACAGCACTGGGTGGAACTGTTATGTCTGCTTTTGTGCCTGTTCAGATGAAGTCACTCCCTTGCTCCCCAGACTTGTGCTTGGAGCTCTTGGTGACTTCACAGCTCCAGATGCCCAAGTGCTCCTGTGGATTCCTAGAGCTGCTCCTGGAGCTGGTGGTGATTCCCTTGGTGCTGCCCTTGGGATGGACAGGAGCTGGTCTGCAGGAAGGTGTTTTTAAGTGGTAACAGTAATTACTGGAGAAGCTCCAGGGGTTGGAAGAGCAGGTGAGCATGTCAAAGTTTATAGGCAGTACAGAAAGTTTTGTGGCTTTTGTGCAGCAGCAGAAGTTAATCTCCTGAAGGGTTGTACTGTGCCAGCAATCCCAAAATCCAGAGCTTGGTAAAGCAACTTGTATCTTGGGCAGCAGTTGCAGTTGGGTGACATTAATTCTGTAATCATGAATATTCTGGTCACGTGTCCATTGGCATCCAGCAGAATAGAGGGTGGAATTTAATTTTAAACCTAATTCTGCTGTTAAAATAAACGTGGCAAAAGTCTGAGTCCAAGCCTTTCTCAGATGATCCCCAGTGCTTCGTGTTGAGCATTTGCTTTGTGCCATCTGCTATTTTCTGTGTTTGTCAGCACTCGGCTCCTTGAATGAACAGGCAGATGTAGATTTCCAAAGCTAAAAAGAGTTGGAGATCTTGCCATATGCCATCCAAAAGATAACTGTAGTAGCAGTTAAATCTCAGGACTGACCTTAATAATCCCAAGTAGGACACAATTGAAAAGGGTTGAGTTGTAGCTTTGTCAGAATGACTTCAGAAGGGCAAATTAGCTTAAAACTGATGAGTTTTTCAAACAAAATCTGTTCTTGTTAGTTATAACCAACTGATGATGAAAAAGGTTAATAACCCAAAACAGAACTGTACATAGACACCCCCACTGGAGTGACCTCTTTGCCATATTTTGGTTTGTTGTACTTTGTTTCTTCCATTTGGTCAGGTCACAACATACATTTAAGTGAATTATTTTGCTACTGATAAATCTTGTCAATTCTGTTCTTAATAATTGTATTAACTTGACACACAAAGCAGGTTTGGCTTAAAAGTAGGCTTGGCTTTTAGTTTCCCTCATACTTTCTAAGTAGCTAAACATGTTTACAAAGTTTCCTTGCAACTGAATGAAACTTCAGCTTATTTTTTAAAGCAGTTTTGTGTCCTGAGGTGACAGATACCTGGGCCAGCTCTTGTAAGTTTGTGCTGAGGTGCTCTCTGGAGCGCAGACTTGCAGTTCCCATACCCTGAAAGGAATCCACCAAATTTGGGGAATTTATGTCTTGTTGGAATGGTAGGGGTTTGGTTTTCCTCTTCTGTCTGTGGAACTGTTGGTGGGCTGGAGATATTTGGGGTACATAAAGCCTTTTACCCACTTTTGTACACAGTAGTTTCAACAAGATGGTTTCTGAAATGGAGAAACGGGGTTTCTGCTCTGTACTTGGATTTTCAGAGAATCCATAAAGCTTTTAGGAAGGACAGTGCTTATGTTCCATTTCTGAATGTGTATGAAAGTAATGGAGGATAAAATTAGAGAAACAAAAATAGATTTTGTGTGGAGGGGAAAGTTACAGACTCTTATTATTGGCACAACTTTTACATCCCCTTTTGATGAAGCACTTTGTGGTCAAAGAATGAGTTTCCAGATTGTTTTTGAGTTTTCACGTAACTGTTCTGTATTTGAAAACTGCTTTTTACTGGGAATAAAGTCACCAAACACACAAGCTTTGTCTGGCTGAAAATCAGGTGTCTGTTCCTGTTGATGCTGCTGATATTATAGGATACCTTTCAACTGGAAAAAAATTATTGTGCAGGAAAATTATATGCTGCTGTTACAATGTGTGCCCTAATCTTAAAGGAAATCCATGTAATTTGAGCAGGCAGTATGCAAGAAGCTCTTATTTTTAATATGGCAAGGAAATAAAATGTGCCATTTAACACAGTGTTACAAAGATTATCTCCCTCATCAGAAGGGGTGGTGTGTGTATATAAATACAAAGTGTGAAGGTGCTCCCTTAGTCTGTTTGAAAGGGTAGAACGTTTGAAAACAGAGCATCAGGCACAGGTGAGAGTGACAATAAATTAAGATATTAATAGAAATTGAACTTAATGAAGCACAATGACTTCAAGAAGAAATTATTCCATGGGGTGTGTTTAGAGAAAAGACATAAGACTTTCTGGAGAGAAAAAAATCTTGCATTATATGGGATTTATGTCCACAATGTAAAGCCTGAAATCACAAGAGATGCAGAGGGTGTCATGTGTGTGAATTTAAAGGCCTGCTTGTATGACTTGTTTTATAGTTTGTTGCAAAATAAATTCAGTGTTACTCCTGCAAGGACCTGCCTGCTGAGGACCTTCATGCTGAGTTGAAGTTGAGAATTTGAACCTTGGAAATGAAAACAATTTGAGTTGTGTATTGAGAGTCTCAAAGCAGTGCTTTTCACAATGAAAGTCAGGCAGTGTGTGTGCTCCTCTTTTAATGGCCTTTGCAGGGTCTGTGTTTTGCTGTTTGAATAGCAGCACACTCGTTAGAGGTATTTAATAGCTCATCATGCTTAGCTAATTCTAGCTTCACCTAACTGGTAGAAAATGGGTTTGTAATTTGACAGTGTAAACAGAACAATTTCAGTGCAGCCTGGTTGGAGCTTGACTGAAGTTAATCTAATTGCTGCAGAGAGGAAGATAAGCCATCGAGTTTAGTACAAAGGGCTATTGTTTTAATGTTCTGTGTAGGGGTTTTCGAGCTGCTCTTTACGTCTCATTTACTAATTATGACCCTAAAAAACCAGGGGGCATATTTTCAAGTTGTGAAAGTTGGTTATGAGCCTGTGTAGCACAAAGCAGTGCTGGAGAAGTCACTAATTCAAACAGCTTCATCAGCCAGCTCATGGTCCTGCTGCTGTTTGAGCTGTGGGAGTTGTCCTTGGGTTTGTCCACCCGTCTTGGGTGGTGCTTTTTTGGTGGTTTCCTCCTCACACCAGGAGAGCTCATCCTGGCAGCCAGGAGGGAGTCTAAGAACAGGTGGTTACACTGGCAGTGAGCGTGTTGCAGATGTTGCTGTAACAGGGACTTCTGTCAGTCTGAGCAGCATCACAGATCTGTGTTGTGTGTCAGGGTGGGACTCAAGAGCCAAGTGCTGTGGAGCTGTTGGATGCTCCCAGGTGTGGGCCAGAGCTCCTCTCACTCAGGGGGAGTCTGTGGAAGCTGGAGGCACCCAGCCCTTGGTGAGTTTTCTGGGGAACTGGCCAAAGGGAGCCCGTGCTCTGCATCATGGGGCAGGAACTGGGTGGTCAAACAAAGTGCAGTGAGTGACCAGTTAGTGCTCTGAGGGGTCAGCAGCCACCTGGGGGACATCATCTGGGCACATCATCCCACAGGAGCTGCTGGGAAAGGTACCAGACGTGCAGAGGAGATGGAGGGGAGAGGGAGGTCATGGATGTAGGTGGAGAGGAAAGGATGCAGTGAGATGTGTTAGGAGGAAAAGGAGAGTTATTATGAGATGTAGTTTGTGTGGAATGGTGCCTCACTTACGGCTTTGTAATAAATATCATGTGTGACTTATAGATGTAGGTGAATTTTAACAAGGAGAAGAAGCTTGGATATCTCTACAGCAGAAAGTATTATTTTTAACTGTTATACAGAATATGGGAAATCCATAGCATCACAAAATAAGCCAGCAAGGAATACATTGCTTACCCACGTAATTCAGCCACTTGTGGAAGTCATGTTAATTTGGAAGTGATTTCTAAATTTACTCTGTTTACTTATTGTATTGGTTGTAATGAGCAGGTTCTGATACCTCACCCTCTGTAGAGATCAGGTACCTCCATAACAGAATGAGCACCAGGCAAGTGAAATGTGGCTGATAAGTGCTTGGCCTTTGATGTCATTTATGCTCTGCAAAGGAACCTGATGTCCCTTTGAACATTCTGTGCACTGGTTATATAAGTTATTAATTGTAACAATATATTAGAAAAGGGTCTGTACTGTCTCTGGTGGACTTTTTGTGAGAGGTGTTCAGTACTCTCGAATATTCCCTGTGTCTTGAAGCAGTTAAAGTTCTGATTAAAAATAAAATCTTAAATACTAGCTTATTAAATGCCATAAAAATGCTCTTCAGCACTTTTGAAGAAATATTTAAGTAATTTCATCTTGTACAGTCTGCTTTTTATCTTGTTTCTAAAGTGAGACATTTGAAATAAAAATCCCATGGGAAAGATAGGAATCAAAGCACAAACAAGGAACCGGCAGCAGAGGAGCACAGTGCCCTCACAGAAGTGCATGTTCTGTTGGTGCTGATGGGGGAGCAGCCAGTCAGGATTGTCTGGAGCTGGTCAGTGTTTTCAAATCAGCAATGACTGCTTAGATATTATTGGTGTAAACACTGATCACTCTGTATTCAAGTGCTTCAGAATACTTCAGAAGTTTTAGGCACTTGGTCAGTGATTTAAGGAAGCTGTAACTCCAGAACATGGGTTTGAAGGATGATGAAGTGAAGGGTAGAATCAATCATCTTGCAATTGGTGTTTATATAAGGATCTCCTATTGCTGTTAATTAAAATCGACCACATTTGTGTTGAATCTGAAATAGTTATTGGATTTTAAACACATTGTTGTGTGATGTTGTAACCTGTAAAACTGGGGGTCTTGTGTTGGAATTTTTTTATTTAAATATATTCTCTGTGCAGTTTTGCCTTATGTTTGAAATAAATCATATAATTACTGCAGAAAATTGTTAAAGCAACATCTTCTCACATGGTTTCCTTCATCACCAAACACTGAATTCAGCAAATCGTGATCTGAGTGATGCAACTGTCCCACTCTCCATCTTTTCCTTGTCTCAGTGTGTCAGGAATGCTTTCCTGTCTCCCACTGAGCCCAAATGTGAGCTCATTTGTACTGATCTACTGAAGTAGCAAAATCTTACACCCAAAGGGTTGACTTGTAGGACATTTTGTAGGTATGTTATAGTGGGATAGTTCACCTTTCTATTGTAGTCTGCCAGTTGTTTGGATAAACTCTGTCATTTCATTTTCAGTGCTTTAAAAGTAACGTTTTAAGGCTGAAAAGTTAGTAGTAGTCAGATACTGACTGTTATCAAAAACTTGACCCTTCATTTTTACTCCTAATAAATTAATAATGAAAAAATCCAGCCTGTGTTGCTTGGATTTATGACTTTGGTCAAAGAAGGTGAAGCTGAATGAGTTTTCTGAGCAGCATCTGAGCTGAACATTTGTATTTTCTTGGTAAAACTTTGGGTAGTGACTAATGAGGTGTGTGAGGAGAGGCTCCCAAGAGCTGCTCTTTTCAGGGGTGTTCCCTTGCCTTCTGTCAGAGCAACCCACTCTTGGCTCCTTCTGCTACAGGAGAGCAGTGCCAAGGATGGGCTGGGTGTGGGTTCTCCTGGTTGGAAATGCTGCTGTTGTTGTTTTCATTCAAGGAATGAAAACCTCTGATTGTCCCTCTACAGTTGCTGACTTGTCCTTGGTTACAACTTTACCTTCCCATCTCTTGACTGTCGCTTTCTAAAATGGGGCAGTTCTGCGAAGGCCAAAACTGCAGAGACAGGGTGTTGTTAGATGTCAGTGATTAATAACTGATGGTGAATGAGCAGAATATTCTGTTGCCATGTGGTTTTCTTGAGTCCCCTGGAATGTGTATCCCTTTGGAGCTGTGAGGACACACTGTCAGAGTTGTTCCATTACTGCAAATGGGGACATTTGAAGTTAAAATTAGAAGTTAAATGAACACCAGACTAGTGATCAGCCCAGATGGGATTGCATCCTTCAGGCCATCACTGTGTGAGTTAATCCAATCTAAACTACTTTCCAAGTTTGTGGTTTCATGGGTTATGTTTGGAATTGTTTTGTCAATTATGGCTATGAAATTTTGTGATAATGCTGACATGTTTGGCTTTTTTAATTACTGTTGTGGAGGGTTTTTTTGTTCTGTTTTGTTTCCTTGTTTTGTTTTTTTTTAACACTGGTGGGATATCCATGAAACAGAGTCTTTGTGCCATAGTCATAGGAGGCTTTGTGACCTCATATTTTAAGGGTTGAAACTTCTGAAGATCCTTCAGGATCATTTGGCTTTGCTAAGGTGTTGCCCAAGGTGAGCTGCCTCATCAAAGTAGGTGGTTTCTTCGTGGGTTTTGCACTGGAAAGTTTTCCCAGCCCAGTGCTGAATTCTGTAATATGTAGCTTTTTGTGTCCATTTTAAAAGTTATAATTCCACGAGGGCCTTCCCTGCTCTGGTGAGATCTCAAATGGCTTCAGACACTGTAGAGATTCTGTGCTGCTCCCAGCAGTGGGCAAAACAGAAAGAAATAGTTTAAAGGACAAAGAATCAAAACCACCTGCAGTCCAAGTATTGTAGTTCTGGTCTTTAATAAATAATTTTTAAAACAAATCCTGTTCTTCAAGGCCTGCTTTCCACAGTGGTGTCTGCAGCTCAAGTGCCTTTGGAACTTGGATTGTTTTGCCTTGTTCTTAAATCCGACCTCTTATTCCCAATGAATTGGGAAATGAGTGGTACCCGTTGGTTTGGAATGCTGTGTTAGTGCCCAGGGTGGGGAGGACAGCACAGAAAGCTGTGCTTGGTGCTCAGCAGTTGCTGGAGAGTTGTGGGCTATCAGTGTTTGGCTTCCCTGGCCTGCAGGGAGGGGGCTGTGCTTCAGTCCCGGCGGCAGCTGCAGGCTCTGCCCCAGACTGCCCGGCCCTGCCCTGCTGCCAGATGTTCCTCAGCCAGGAAACTGCATCCCGTGGGTTTTCCTTCAAGCACTGCCGTACACGGCAGCTGGAAAGGCTCATGCCCGTTTTTTTCAGGAGTTTAAGCAGCCCTGGTTGTTTCGGTTTTGTGGCAGGTTGTCTTTTGTTCGTCAGTTTGGGGTTTTTTTCTGTAATACAATGGAGGATTCCGGGGTTGCTTTCACATGGAAGTGGCATTTGCCTAAACTCCTTTCCTGAGCATTTGTGTATCTGGCATTAGTGTGTCACTAGAGCCACATTAACCTGTGCCTAAACAGCAGAACATCATTTAATGTGATATTCAATAGCACAGATTGTGAGCCTGGGAGCCAGGAATTAGAAAAAACACTTTGAAAATTCCCTTTGTATTTGTATTTTTGCATTTATACTGCTATAAATTTTAAAGTGTTTGGGGTTTTTTTCTTCATTATTTGGCTAATTTTTGTTGTATTTTCTATTGCTTTCTCTTTCCCTGCTGTATAGTGCAGTTTCCAAAGGGCTTTTCAAAGTACCTTTTCAGGCTCTTGGGTGATTTTTCATAGGAAAATAAGAAGCCATGAAAGAGAAGCTCTTTCTAGAGATGTACTTTTTGGTAGCCATAGCTTCTGGTTTTTCCACTTCATTTTCATATCTTCATTAGCCAAACAGTTCGTTCCTTCTATTTATACATCAACAGTTGAATTTTTTATCAATAGGAACTGAAAGTTTTACGTTTCATTTCATTCCAGCATTAAGTTTAAGGGCTGAAAAGGATGAGAGGTGTGAATATTTAATATGGAAGTTATGTGAGGTAATTACTTGCTGTTTGATCAGCCTCTTCTCAGCCTGATGGGGTTGGATCTCCCCAGGGGCTGGGGAATTGGGGGTGGAAGGACTAAGAGTTCCTTGCTTTGGTTGGTGTAGGATGGGCTGGTCATTGCTGTGCAGGAGTTCCATGGCCCCTGCCAGTGCAGCAGGTTTCCTTCTGGTCTTGGGAAGTTCCCAGACAAGAACCTGCAGTGACTTGTTTGTGCAGGGGGAGCTGAGGGGCTTCAGAGCAGCAGATCCACTGAGTGCTGTTGCCTGAGATGGAGACTCACCAGTCAGAGTGTGGAATAAGCTCAGTCGAGTGGTCTGATCCTGCAGGGCCATGATAAAAGCAGTTGCATTAGAAAAGGATTATGGTCATATGAGATACAATCTTTAATAATTTACTGCGGAGAATAAAGTATTTTTCATTAGAAATTCCTTCTTAAAGTAAGACTTGCTCTGCAGTCACAGGGCTTTTACAAGTAGCATCAAATTGAAAGTGGGTATTTCCATGGAACTTGATGTTTATATTTGATATTCTATAAAAGAATGGTCAGAATTACAGTGGCAATCCTGCTGCTGCTGGTAAATATGTAGAACAAGTATGGAAAGGATGGGGATTTTGGCAACAGACAGTAAGTATAGAGGAGGAAAAGCAGATCATTCCTCAGATTTTTCAGATGGCTCTCAGCCCACATTCATACCCTACCTGACAAAGGACTTCGGATTTTCTAGTGAAGGATAGAAACCCTGTACAGAAATTGGCAACCTGTGTGGTTGAAATGTGTAAGAAGATGTTGTGGTGAAATTCTTGGCTTAGTCAGAGAGAATGTTGAGGAGGTTTAAAGTATGTTTAAGCAAGGTAGCTTTAAAAAAAAATAAACCAAACATGCAAATTAATGAGTTTATAACAGTATAATTTAGTCTGTGGGAGGGTTAATTGCACTTAAGAAGAGTCCAGTAATTTTGAAGTTTTTGAATTTTTTTTTTCCTTTTTTTAAATTTTCAAGTTTTTGAAAGAAAGTTGGGGTTGTCTGTGGGAGTTTTCTTTTAAAATTATCCATTGGGTAATGAATAACTAAGTTGTTAGGGAAAAAAAATATTTTTCCTGCAGTGTGTTGCACATCCTTTGAGTCAGAGCAAATGCTTCCTTATGGTAACAGCTGTAGCATCACTAATGTCATTGAAATATTTGAATTCTGATGGATTTCATTTGTCTCAAGCAAAGTTGTAGGTCTGCTGTGCTGGATGTTGTGTAGCACAGTAGTTATTTCTGGCCAGAAGATGCTGGAAAAGGTTAATAATGTGTGTTAAACATACAAGCAGTTGAATATTGTGTGGGAAGCTCAGATTGATCCTTGCATAACAATTTCTGATCATGACAGTTTATAAGGAGGAAGAGGGGACAAGACTGGACACAGTTTTCACCAGCTGCTGATCACTGAGCACTGTTAGAGAAAAGTTACAGAAGGGGGAAGTTCCAGGAGATTGGAAGGGAAATTAAACTCATCTTTTATTTTTTCCTCAAATGAGGAGCATTTCCTGTGAGTTGGAATAGCTGTCAAAGCAGATCCCGAGATCAGGTAGGGGAAGACTAAAGTTGTTAAAAAGCTTAATGATTGATTGTGTTTGAGGAAAAAAAGGAAGAAGAGATGGATTGAAATAAGGAATCAGGAAGATAAATTCCATGCTCTCTTGTCCACCTGTCTTTGGATAGACATCCTTTTGGGAAGTTTAAATTTCTTTAGGGAAAGATTATATGTCACAATATTGTTTCTCCTCTTTGCAAGTAGCAAAAGCAGCTCCTTCCACGCTCCCTGCTAACTTCTGCCAACTGAGTGAGCATGTTGAAAAGGTTGATTGTAGGCTAGGAAGGCAAGTTTAAGACCTGGAATCATTCTCTTCATGAAGTTTCACATTTTGGAGAGAGTGCTTTGCAAAATCAGTGAAGCACCCTCAAAGTAATCTTGTTTGTGCTGTTTCAGCTCAAGACCACTCTTCTCTTTTTTTTCCCCTTCCCAAATACTTGTCACGTGAAGCTTTTCAGCCCTGAATTGTTCTGGTTCTTTAGGAGGGGAGAGCTGACAGAAACACACACACAGTGGAACCTGACCTGGTGAATGTCCTCAGTATCCCACTGAAAAGCTTCTGTTACATCCCTGGTACTTCTGCAGATGAAATACAAGTCCCATGGTTGCTTCACATCTTGCCTGTGACAGTCTTTGTGTACAAGCAGAGATGTGACTGCAACAGGTTGATTCTGAGAGACCGTAGGGGACAAAAGGGGAAGGAAAAGTTTAAAAACAGTGCTGAACTTCTTTGCTTGCGTCGGTGTGGGTTTGTGGTGAAGTGCAGAGGAACAATGCCGGCTTTGCTGTACCCGGGTAGGCATTAGGTGGCAGTAGCGTGTTGTATTTGGCAGCTGCCTTGGCGTTTGGGTTTTATCTTCTGGGCTCTTTAGTGCAGTGTCATAAATGGAGGAAACATGTATTTTATTTCTTTTGGTTTTCGTAAAATGCTGATTTACGGTTGTTTTGGCGGTGTGTGACTGCAAGGGCAGCTGTTTGCATAGGTGGGATTAGCACAGTATCTGCACAGTATTCAGGGCTTATTTTCTGTCCTTAGTATCAAACAGGGGTAACATTATCCTCAAATATTCTGATGATAAATGTGCTGTTAATGAGTTTATTTTTCAGCCTTTGCTTTTTCATAAACTGTTACCATTTCTAAATTTGATATAGCCTGTTAGATGAAGTAGGTTTGGGGGATTTTTTTGCTTGTGTTTGCTCTTTATTGTCAGATAAAACACAAGCTCAGCTCAAGAGGATGTTGGCTGGAACATAATTAACCTTGTGGTTATTGTGGTGTAATTGTCACTCCAGGTCTTGGACAAGTGCAGTTACCTTGTGACCCTCTTGTAGGGTGTTGTTTCCCTTCATCCTTGTTTCTCACAGGTGAAGAATCTCAAGGATTTCAGAACTGGGTTGCACTGTATTAACTGTGCAGGATGATCAGTTAATAGAAGCAGAGAGGAAAGTGTTGACAGAACACGCTTTCTAATTAGTACCTGATGGGCCACGTAGGCCACAGAGCCCGGAGAGGTGTCACTTCAGGGGGGCAGCTACACAAGACCTTCCTGTGCAGAACAGGCCAGGCAAGGAAATCTTCATGGCTGACATGTTACACTTCCCACTGCAGGCTTGGGGAAGGCTGGGGATGCTGAAATACTTCATGGAAGGAGCTCATATCAAATTATCAACCCTGTGCTTTGTACAAGCCTTGACCTTAAGTCGTGTAGCTTTTGTTTGTTTGGGTCTTTTTTAATGTAAGAAGTGATCTACAAAGAGTTGTGGTTTTGTTTAAATAAAACTGTTTTTTTTTCCCTTATGTTTTTTTTTTTTTGAATAGTGAGAGGGAAATACTGGGGCAGTAAGATTTCCTGATGGCTCCTGTGATAAAATGTTGAAGAAAATCATGGTGAGAGCAGCCCCTCAGTACTCTCGGGCTCCACCCTGGCTGGTTTTCAGTTACATTGTAGTTTAAGAGTTTGAGTTGTTCATTTGAAACTCAAGTCCTCCTGAATTGAAGAGCACTTTCAGTCTAGCAAGGTAGTATGTCAGAATTATTTAGTTGCTGGTAATTAGTGGATTTTTTTCTGTTCATTTGTATAAATAAAATGGTAAGTAACTCATACTCTTCATCCAGAAATTCTCCTTCATCCAGTGATAGAAGTTTAATGTTTACATGTTTAAAAAATATTTTATCAATATAAAATATTTTATCAACGAATTCATTTACTCTTATAGTTTATTTATTTGTTTTACTGAAATAAACCACTTCCTATTTCAGAATACTTTTACTGCCTTTTTGGTTGCACCAATTTTATGAGTTCAAGCTGTTGAAGTTGGAAATGGCTCCTTTCTGTGACCTTTCAGTGAGTGCCACAGGGTGGGGGCCAAGGGCATGTTTGTCACCTTTTTCCTTGATCATCACAGGTGGATAAAATGTGCTGTTCTTAAATTTCAGTAGCCAAAAATTCGAATTTCAGTTTAATAAATGAACTTATGATTTGGCTTGTGTTCTGATTTGAAATCCACCACAGGATGGGTTCTGCAGGAGTTCAGCCCTCAAGCACAGCAGCCCCTCTGGATGGATCCTGGTCTGTCTCTCATGCCCATAACCAGAGTAAATGATCCTTTGGAGGTTGTGCCTGGTTGCTCAGACGTGGCTGACAGGGTGTGGGTGATACCAGAGATGTGTGTTAATGCTGTTGTGTGCCAGAGTGTTACACTGAAGTGTAACACAGCTCTTGGAATGTTGTGTATAATGGCATTATATGGTTCCTTTTCGTGCTGTGTCCAGCAGGGAGACTGCTGGAGCTTTATCAGCTGCTCTGGGACTTTCAAGAGGTACTTTGATTGAAAATCTTGCTACAAGCCTTTGAGTGATAGTTCAGACCTGGACATGTGCAGTTTTGCTGGGCTGGAGGGTGGGAGGGGAGCCCACTCTCCTACACCATGTTAACGTTGGCTACAGTATTTCAGATGCAGAAGTTTAATATCTTGGGTAGTTTTAAACATAAATTTGTAGAGCCCTGAGACCAACAGAAGCAGAATTCCTTGTTCCTGAGGTCTGGGGCCTGGACCAGCCTCACTCTAAACTGGCCCAGGGCGGATTTCGGGGTGGGTGCCCTGAATGACTGTGAGCTTTGCAGTGAGGGCTGGGCTTTCCCTGCAGCTCAGGCCCTGGAGTGAGAGACTGAGACAGGCACTTCTGGATCAAAGCAGCAAAACTCTTCTATTTCCAAATGTAATTTTAGAAAGAGGAGGAATGCCCCACTAAGCTTAATTGTCCACACTTGATACTGAGGCTATGGGAAGATGAAGACTGAACCCTCTTTTTGTAGAGAGAGAGAGAAATTGTGTACAAGTAGAGCCTGCTGTACGAGTTTGACTTTGGAAATGATTTAGAATAGTTGTTGATTTCTTAGATATTTTTAGCTGTAGCTATGTGATCATGTGGGCAGTTTAAGGAATTTTGGTTTAGGGATTGTAATTGCTTTCCTACAAAGCTGTGTCCTCGTGGTCTGTAAATAACTGGAGAAATGGATGCAATTATATGACCCAGTCCAGCCCTTGTTTAGCAGTTAATTTCTCCAGATTTCTATGAGCATTTGTTCCGACCTACACAGATTTGGTTGTTGGTTTAAATCTCGCCAAGGCTGGTGGTGTCTTAATTGCTACCACAGAGCAGCCATTTGGCCTGTGTGAGATGAATGTTGTCAAGGTACCTTCTGCAAGGCGGACATTCATCCACTGGGAATGTATCAAGAAAGTTTTCATTAATTGGTCCCTTTGTTGGCATTTGTGGCAGAGCAGCCAAAAACTGGGTATGAACAGACACTATGTCAAGGGGTGAGATTTACTGGCAAGTCCCAGTAAAAACTGGTATTTACTACATATATTGTAAGCAGGGGCAAAGGAGTTTCCTCCGAAGAACAGCCTGGCATTAAATTTACTCAGTTGTTGGTTTGTTTTTTTTTCCCAAAGCTGGGAAATGGAACAACAGTTGAGACTGATTTGGAAGTTAAATAGGAAATAGCTGGTTAATATTTTTCTTCTTAATGTTGACTGTCGTGCAGCTTCTTTTTAACATGATGTGAAGTGTTGTGATGAGCTCTGTGGTTACAGACAGGTTTGCAAGGACCCATCAACGCTTCTGTCAGATGGGAGCACTCGACTGTTCTTGTCCTGACTTCATTGGCTTAACCTGTGGATAATAATAATATATGTTGGATAAAGCATCAGAAATGTTTTTAAACATAGTTTCCAATTTTGATATTTTCATGTTCACATTAATGTCTGCATTTTGATCTTGTTGCTTTGTTAAAAGGAAGCACTTCATTATATTGCAGTGGTTTGTGCATTTTGTCGTGGTGCAACACATTTGTTCATTGCTAAACTTTGTACAGACCAAGACTGTTTGCATTGTGCTCTTTGGTCTTGCTTAAGCACATTTTATCTTTGAAAAAAAAAAATAATATTAGAGTGTGTTATAAACAAAATAACAGTTTAGACCTATTAACCAAATTGTCATATGTTGGCTCTGAGGGACAGTTCTGATTCTGAAATTTGAATGTATTTCCTGTTCAATATTGAGCTTTGACACAAGAATAAATAGATTCAACCCCCAAATACTGATTAATACTGTGATTTATAAAAATGCTCATTATTAATCTGTGCAGTTCCCATAAGGAGTAAAAGTTTCATTCTGCCCAGCCATGAGCCTGGAAATGTGGTTGGAAAATGATAGCTTGGGTTTCCCTCCTCATTCAGCTGCTTCCAATGACTCCCCCTGCTCACTCTTTTCTTCCTCTGAGGAGCAGAGTGTCCAGCCCTTGTCCAGCCCAGTGGCCTCCTGTCACTCACCCACCTCTCCCACCAGGGGCAGTGGCTGCCAGTGCCGTGTCCTGCTGCTTATCCTGGTGCTTATCCTTGGCAACTTCCACCGTGCCAGTGTCAATCCAATCAACCCTTTGCACACCAGTTTCATGACTTTTGCCTCTTGTGTTTGCAATTTCAATTCACTTTTTTCATCCTTCACCAGATATGAAGCAGGTGCTCTCTTGGTAAGGTTTGGGTCGAATTTTCTCTTCCCTGACCATTACTGAATGTCTTTCATCACTGCTTATTTTTTATATAAATGCACATCTTTTTACAAGTTCCTACACACAAGTAGTGTAGATTT
This sequence comes from Neodrepanis coruscans, assembly GCA_013400695.1. Taxonomy (NCBI): domain Eukaryota; kingdom Metazoa; phylum Chordata; class Aves; order Passeriformes; family Philepittidae; genus Neodrepanis; species Neodrepanis coruscans. Next base: position 12,776 of record VYZS01007122.1, on the reverse strand, counting down.
TGAACACTGTGGCTTCCAGTTACTTTTATAATTTAAAAAAAAAAAAGGTAATTAGTAGTTGCCTGGAAATCCAACTTGTAGCTGTCAAACTATAAAACTGTTGTAGCTACTGCTGTGTGCCTGACATGGAGGAAGGGAGAAGGATTCTAAGCGATACTTAGTTAATTTGAGATGTTAATATTCTATCATTGACTATTGTTTAAAGCTTAGATTTAGTCATTAGGTGTGGTTCCTTCACAAGCACAACCACAACCACTTGGCTGCATCTGAGTAATCCTGTGGTAAAGTCCTACCACTGGGTTTACTCAGGAAGATGGGACACATCTCAGCTTTAAAGGGATCCCTTATTCAAATATAGGCACATTTCCCCTATGGAAAATAACAGGGCTCTCTTGGTTTCACCATTGCTCTGTGCCTGTCTTTCGAATTTTAGAACCTTAATAATGGTTTCCCTTATGGGGGGGCAGAGGAGGGTGAAATCTAAAAGGTGTATAGTAAAAAATAAAATTCTGAAACTACTTCAGGAGAGAAGATCAAGGATTTGATGCAGCCACATGTGATTCATCCTCCTTATATTACTTATTATTTTCTGCTGAAGATTTCTGTAAACACTTGACAGCTTTGCATAAAATACTGTAAAGTAGGAAAGACAAAGCTGTAGAAAGTGGAGAGTACTCCTTAATTCTATCCTGGAAAAAAATTACAGCTGATGTCCCTTCAGTTTCCTCAGTCAGAAAAAATAGACAGTTTACATTACAACTTCCCTAAAAGCCATGTAATTGTTTTTTACAGTGATCCATATATAGTACATAGTAGTAGATGAAAGCATTATTATTTAACTTTTTCGTATCTTAACTAAAATTTTGGAAGCAGTAGTAGTTTTCATAGAAACCAGAGCCTCCTGGTTTGATGTTTGGAATTAGGGTTATGGTGCTTCTTTGGGTTTTAAAGTGAATACCTTTATGCACAAGGCAAAATAGCCATGTAACATATTAAGTAATAATGAGAAAGGTTAGGCATTTTTTAGCCTGTTCCAAATAGTCAGCCTTTTCATTTTGGCATGTGGAAAAGTAGTTAGGAGTAAAAGTTTGACTCTATTAAGTGGTTTAGTTATTCCACAGTTCAGCAAGAGATTCCAAATTTAGTGCAAACCTTGTGCCCCCTCCCAACCAGCTGCACTACGTTGAGTCTCACTGGGTGCTGTAAATGTCTTCTGAAAAATAAATTCACGAGCACCAGTATGAAATGTACATTAAATTGATTTAACTGGAGGGTTTCTGCCTGCTAATTTGAATTTGATTAAAATCAGTCAAGCCTGTTGGATTTATTGCAGGAAGTGAAGGAGCTCACACAAGTGCTGGGAGGACGGGGCTTCATCTGCTCAGCCACAGCTCACCCTGTGCTGTGAGAGTTCTGGGGTCTGTGGTACCATTACAGCCACTGACTAAATGGTCATAGGAACTTCCAGGGATTCAGGTCCAGGCACTGATTTTGCAATTCCTAAAGAACAGAAGGGTCCAAACTTCATGGAGTGTAAGGGAGGCAGAAATTCCGAGTGTAGCAGTCGAATGTGGTGGAGGGTGTTCCAGATTCTTATACAAACCCAGTGGGTGGAAACCTAATTGTGTGGTATAATATACAAATAAGAATATAATAAAATAGATTATGGAACTGAAGGAGTTTTCACAGTCTGCACTTTAAATTTTTGGTGAATGCAACAGAATTAACACCGTTTTCCTGAGACAGAAAAGGTTTGTTTACTTGCTTGTTCTTTCTTCTGTAGCAGGTGTCAAAGGCAGTAGATGAAAATAATGAACTACAATTAATTTACCTAGAAAATTTTCCATGAAAAATTTCTGAATTTTTGGGTATTTGTAGAACTATGAACTGACCCTGTATCTGTGTTTCAGAGTATGTTTGCCAGGTGAGCTTGTTTCTCACTGTATCCAATCTGCTGAAAAGTAGAGTCTGGTGTGTATTAAAAATGAGACAGTTGTTTTATACAGGTGTAATAATGATACTGTAATTGAAAAGGGCATGAGGTTAAGTTTGTGTTGTCTGCTTTCCTGTTTCCCTGCATCACTACACAATTCACCAAGACTCTCACAGATACAGATGTAAGTGTGTTTTTCATTTGAGCTTTGGACTTCAAGCTTTGTGCATTTTCGGATTTTTGTAGCTATTTCAAAAACTAAAGCAATTGGAAACCCTAAGAAATTGCTTTTGAATCAACTCTTTTGCCAAGGACCAGTCCTCAAGAAATGCTGTGACAATGTGATGTTCAAGATGAACATCAGGGGGAGTGAGCAGCAGTGTCACATGTATGTGTAAGGTCATTTTTTATAGTTAACAGATGAACTGATGTATTTCCATTATCAGTTGGTTTATTTTCTAACATTCACAGTAACTGCAAAGCATCGTATGCTGTAAAGTGATACAAATTCCAGTCAGTCTCTAGTAATGGAAGGAAGTTACCAAATGACTCCTAGTACAGGTGTAATAAAGTTAAAATAGGTTGGGCATTTATCTCTAACCTTCTTCCTTTTCCCTTCCTTCCCTCTGCTGGACTTGGGAAGAAACCCTTTGATGTTTTTATAAAGAGTTAAGTTTTTTTATAAAACCTTGGCTCTGCTGAGGCAGCTCCTCTGAGGGTGATGCTGGAGAAGGGAGTAGGATCAGAGGGAAGGATATAGTAACCAAGAGAGAGAGAAGGCACTAAAAAAGAGTGTGGTGGATTCGTGTCTGAAGTGTTGACGGAGGACATTTGTGTGCTCCCTCTGGACTTCAGCTGCTTTGGGAAGGTGTTCTCTGCTGTCTGGGCAGGGTCTGAAACAGCTGAGACAGAACATCTTGTTTGTTGTCTTGGAGAGGAAAGAGAAGAGCAATCAATCAAGAGGGGATTTTTGCTGGTATTCTTGGATTTTGATAAGCAAGCTGGACAGTAGGAAAAGAGAGTCAGTAAGAACAGGTACATAACAAATTCCGATAAAATGGGGTCACTTGGATTTAAAACAAAAAAGAGGAGGGTTAGAGTGAAAGCACTGAGGTTTGAGGAGTTTTTAGTGTAGAAATAGGCTGCTAAAGGCATTACATGGTAATAGAGGAAAACGCCCAACAGAGGAAGGAAAGCATGGAGACCAAAACGGAGAGAAATATAGGAAAGGAGTTAACAGCTAAATTATAAACCTGAAGAATAATGAATAATGAATTTTCTGCTTACTGTATTTTGCTGTCGCCTTCCAGTAGAGTCTAGAATTGTTTTTCAGTAAGGAAAGGTTTTAGTGCAGCAAAGGAAGAGTGGGACCACATTTGTGGGAGTGTTTTCTCAACATTTTTGGAAGGAGAGAAGCCAATATTCTTAATTCTGTTTTGGGCAATTGCTCAGCAATGCTTCCATGTGTTTGTAAGAAACTGATCTGAGAAGGTGTGGTCTTTGTGGCCAGTCCAAACATCTGACAATTATCTATTCAGAATACAATGAAGAAATGGAAGGATCAGAATTTTTTCATTCTGTTTGTGCCTTAGAATTCTGTCATCTTCAGCTGGGGAGATAGAAAAGGGATCTCTAAGGAATGAACCTTCACAGATCACAACTGTGCCTCTGCCATATCTTCAGCAAGTGCAGAGTGGTTCTCAGTCTTGAATGAGAGGGGAGTTCAAGTGTGTTTACTCATGGGGGAACAAAAATACACATTTGTGTACAGACTTGGCACTTGTTCTTGAGGTTGCAGGTACATCCATCTGAAAATACCTGTGAAAAAATTAGAGGTCAGAGCTTAATACTTTGCACATACACACCTTCTGTTGTACAAGGGATGGATGTGGGGAACACCCATCAGTGCAAAATGGGAGACACCTCAGTGAGCAAGCGGATCTTCTACAGTTTGGATTTTATCAAGCACACGTGGTATTAGTACTTGTTTCTTTCCTTTACAAAATCAATTATGATCTAAAAGAGATTCAGTTTATCAGAAATCTGCTTAAACACTTGTAGAACAGGTGTTCCAAGTCTTAAAGTCTGCTGTTAGTACAAAGGGAAGTTATAGATCCAGAGTAAGGGATATCTTGGTTTATAACACAGTTATCAGCTGATAGGCCTGGTTATATTACAACTTTCTCATCTTAAATGCTGTTTCCTGTGGGTCCATCACTCACACTGAGCAATTTAAAATATCAGAAAAAAAGAGATTATTGGGGATAATTAAAGCTACAGGAAGATGGAGCTTTGAGGGTTCCTTTTCAGTCGCCATTTGAACTACAAGTCAGAATGCTCAGCTCAGAACAAATGGTAAAGAAAACGTGTTACCATTTTAATTATTATTGGCTATTTAACGTGGGATTTCTTCCAGTCATGTCCTCAAATAACCATTTCTTAACTAAAATGGCACAATTCTGTAGCCAGTGATCCATGACTTTAAATATTTGGAAGGGCTATTGATTCACTGAACTGGAAGAAATTAAAGATGTTGAGGCATATTTTCAAAAGTAAAATGACATGTAATATAAATTATATTTGAGTGTGTATATTTTATTTACCATTTAAATCTTAACAGAGGGTAGGCACATGTAATACAGAATTCAATTTATCTGTAACAGCCTTAACCAAACACTGGTGGGTTTGTTTAAATCAGCTCTGTGGAGTATTATGAGAGCTCCCAGCACCTCCTCCTGTTCCCGTGTCGTGGTCCTCTGCAGGTACCTATTTCTGTTTGTGGTAGTCACTCTCTGCAGGTAAATTGTCCATAAGACCAGTGATTCCATCAGCAAATTATCCAGAAAATGCCGTCAGTGCCGTGGTGACATTTGTGCCACTGGTGGTTCTGTTGCCATTTCACTGGGCTGATTAAATTGGCAGTTTCCTCTCGTGCCCAGCGCCGTCATCTCCCTTCCTTTGGCACCTCAGCTCAGACCTTCTCCTTTTCTCTGTCCTTTTAACTGACTATCAAATGCATTATTGATTGCTCCTCTCCCACCCTCCTCACTTCCACTCCCCTCAACTTTCTTTTTTTTTTGTGTGTGTGTGTGTTTGTTTTTGATTGGCAGTATCACCCAGACAAACAGGAGGCAGATGTGCCAGCAGCAGAAGTGGAGGAGCGCGTGCAGCGGTTCATGGAAATTGATCAAGCGTGGAAAATTCTAGGGAACGAAGAGACAAAAAAAGAGTATGACCTGCAGCAGCGTGGTAGGTTCCTGCCAAGGAGGGCTGCAGTGGCAGCAGCTCTTCAAACAAGCAGGGTCTGGGAGTGGTAGTTAGATGGTATTTTAAAATGCTGTTTAGTGCTGAAGCAAATGTTTCTTTCACTCTTGTCCTACTTTCAAGCGTGGATCCATTATTTATGGCTCCTGCTACACATACATCAGCCACTGAAACCACTGAATTGCTTCCAACAAAACGTTAGGGGGCATTACTCCTAATAGTTGGAATTATTATGAAATTTACACTAATTGCAGACCTTAGCCCTTTTTATCTTATTAAGGTGGCTTTATTAGTTGTTCTTAAAATTAAGTCTTACACTCCATTGTGTTGCAGTATCTGGGATATAAGTATTAATCCATTTATACCCCATGCTCTTTGTGTATGGGTTTGTAACCACCTCAGAATCATTACGACTCGTTCTTTTTTGGTGTGTGTGTGTGTTATGGTAGCTTTCATAATTCATCTGTAGTCTAAACTAGTCTTTTTAAAGGAGGTTTATAAATAATATTCCAATATAGCACATTAACTAGGCAGCTCTAACATGCATTTCTTTTTATACCACTCAGAAAATAGCTTCTTAAAACAGTGACAGGCTGTTGTGAGAAAGAAAGGGGGAAATGTAGGTCAGGTCTGTCACACATGGGCTACCATTACATGAAGTGATAGGCTGTCTTTCTGCTCTGGCCTCAGGATAGGAGTCCCTCAGCCTTCCATTAGAACCTTCAATAAATGTATATCCACCCTACATGTTAATGGGGGGAGTCAATAATAGTGTCTTGCCTGTGGGGAAAACACTCGGTCGCACTCTGCAGTAACACACTCTGGTCCAGCATTGACGTGGAGCCACCACCACTTCTGAATGTGTCTGATAAAAGCCCACTGTCTCTGCAGCTTGTTATTGAATTCTCTGCCATTGTACATTGGCACACCATCAGACCTTTCTCTCTTGTGCTGGTTTTTAACTCCCCTGCCGCTGCGGAGACCAGAACTTGGAGAGACAAAGCCGTAGTCATCCCGGCAGATATGCATCACTGCAGGATAAAAAGAGTGATATAGAATTGTATATGCACAGGATGAGTCCTCTGGTTAAATCATCTGGTATTTCAGACTTTGTGTGGCTTTGGGAGAAGAGGGGGGAGGGGTGAAAACAGAGTTGTCGAATAAATATTTTAGAAGAACGAAAAAAAATTGGATCCTGGGTTCATTTGTGACGTAAAAAATATTATGATCAGACTTAGATAAATTTTTCATCTCGGTTATTTTTTAAATGCCTGAATGTGATGCTAGAATAGGAATTTCTGCTGCCCAGTGCTCTCATCCTGTTGTGCTGTCAGCTTTGTAATATTGGCTGTGTCTTCCAGTTTCACAAATTGTACCTGCACCAGAAAAAAAGTAATTAGAGATTAAGTTAGGAGTTTTCTCTGCATCTAGTGAGTTTTACCTAAAGCTTAAATCCAAACTATGAAGTTCCATTTTACTTGGGTCAGGTTAATTCACTGCAGTAGAGCTACATAAAGATTTAATCAGTTTTCCCTTGGAATTTCAGGGCATTGCTATAAATTAGTTTTGACAAAACTTTTGCTACAGTAATTTGAAGTTTATCTATATTTTCTAAGATTCTTTTGCATCCAGATGAACTCTTCAAAAAGCCATGTCAAAATTCTATATAAAAGACTCGGTAAATAAAGAAAACAAGTTGTGACTTTATTTTCACAGGTATTTGGTAATGGGGATAGATGGGTTTAAATACAGAGGGTGCCTTTCACAGGGGACCCAGTGTTTCAAAGTGAGCCACATGTAACATACATGTGCAGTGTCACTGCATTCTTTCCAGCATGTTCCCTGGCAGCAAAATGATGGTGAAATAAATTCTAGTTCTTTGAATGCCTGTCAAGCTGCTTCTGAAGTCATGATTCTAGACAAATTCGTAGACACTGCCATAAAAGCTCACAGAAACAAAGGAATTGAGACAGCAGCTAAGGGGAATAGTGATGAGAGAGATAATACAGCAAGTTAGTAAGATGCAGAGAAAGCCTAGGAAGGAGGATCTGAAGGATGCCAGTGTGTGTGTGTGTGTGGCTGCCCATCAGCAGGAAGCCCTTTGCACTGTAGTCTTTTCCCATTTCACTGACTGTTTATTTGTATGTGCCTTCTTGTAGTACACTAACTAAATCTTAATTATTTGGCTCAGAAATTCAGTAGCCAGAGAAGTTCCAAGAAGCTGAAATTATGTGGGACTCTATGGTTTTAATTTTCTTTTTGTTTGAATTGTTGAGAATAACAAGGGAATGTCCTTTTGTATCTTAACACTGCTTTTTTCCGAAGGTTTCCCAAAAATCTCTTAAGTTTTTGTGCCTTCAGGCCATAGTGTTAATGGAGAAGGAACAAACCACAGATTATTTATTGGTTTGGCTCAGATACTTCTCCCAGCTTTTCTGATCTGGAAATCTTACAAGTGTGTTTTTGTATGTTTTGTAAAAATTCTTCCAATGCATTGTTTTGTCATCTAAGAGTAACTTTTGCTAATGGCAAATCTTTTGCTTGCAGTCCCTGTGCAAAATGTGGAGAGTGGAAGAAAAGCCACATAAGACTTTATTTATTAAGAATGGATTTTTTTTTCCCAACAGGTTTTCTTCTCAGATTTTTCCATTGTTTGCTCAGTATCCCATTTAAAAAAAGATGAAGATGCAGTTAAAATCAAGCTTGACAGTAATAATTACCAAAAATTTTCAATGGGTTTAGCTTGGAAAAAAAATGGTTTATAGTTTTCATAGTAGGAGTAATCTGAACCCTGGAAGTTCCTGCTTTTGTGACACAGTTGGAAAGAGGAAAAACTTCTCACAGATCCAGAGAATTACATAGGCTGGAGAAGACCTTCATAGGTCGTCTAGATCAGTCTCCTCCTTCAAACAAGCCCATGTAAGGCAGCTGCTCAGACCTTCTCCAGCCTAGTTCTTCGTGTATCCAGGGGTAGGGATTCTCAAGCTGCTCTGGGCAGCTTCTTCCAGTGTTGGAACACACTCTCCAAACCAAACCAAACCAATGAAACCAATGAAAACCAAACTCCAAACCAACCAAAACATCTTTTATCAAGTCAGATAGAAGGACTCTTGTAGCAACTTGTGCATTTCACTTCTCATCCTTCCTCTGTGCATCTCTGAGGAGTCTCCTCTGCACGCTCCTGTGAAGGAGCTGTAGGGAATGAGATGCCTCAGTTCTTTTGGCCTCTCCTTGTACCATGTGTCCCAACCCTGAACGTGCTGGCAGTGCAACGGCCTCGCTCCTACAAATCAGGGACACCAAAACTGGGCACAGCATTTCAGGTGCAATTTCTGTAGTGCTGAATAGAGAGGAAAAAATCCCTTCCTTGAGCTGCTGGCTCTGCTCTTGCTCATACAGCCCAGTGTGGGGCTGGCCTGTGCCACAGGAGGGCCCTGCTGACTGGGCTCGTGGTGAGCCTGTTGTCCATCAGGACCCTGGTCCTTGTCTGGAAAAGTGCTTTCCAGCCAGATGTCTCCCAGCCTGTGCCTGGTGCATTAGGTTATCCCATCCCAAAAGCAGGACCTAACCTTTGTTGGACCCCTTGATGTTCTTGCCAGCCCATTTCTGTATATATTTCACTCTGAATCGCAGCCCTGCAGCTTTTGTGGATTTTTGTGAACAATCATATTACTAAGATAATAATTTTATGGTTTAATTATTAATGATTGATAAGCAGAAAGGTAACAAAATTAAATCAATAAATTAGTGACATAGATTAATTTCTGATTATAAATGTAGCAAATAAGCTGGTAATGGGATTGACACTAAAACAAGTTTCTTGAAGAATCTACATGTTTTTCCCTGTATGGCTTAGTGAGGTTCTGTCAAAGATAATATGTTTTCCCATGATGATGGACACAGATGTCCATAAATCAGAGAATGGTTTGGGTTGGAAGGGACTTTGATGATCATCTAGTTCCAACCCCCCTGTCATGAGCAGGGACACCTTCCACTGGACCAAGCTGCTCAGAATTCCATCCAGCCTGGGCTTCCAGGGATGGGGCATCCAAAACTTCCCTGAGCAACCACTGTCACAGTGAAGAATTTTTATCTAATACATCATGTAAACGTGCTCTCTGTCAGTTTGAAGCCATTCCCCTGTGTCCTGTCACTACATGCCCTTGTAAAAAGTCCCCTCCATCTTTCCTGTAGGCTCCAAGGGTTTATAGGGTGGGGGAGTGTAATCAGGAGGAGTTGTCACATCTCAACTTGTACCTCCTTTTGATTTTCAATTTTTAAATTGCACTCTTAGAAAAATATTGTAGATGCAATTTTCATACATAAGTAACATTTCAGCGTAATATTCCTTTTTTTCTTAGGTCATTTCTTAGGCATAAGCAATTACAGGCTCTAGTTAGAATTGCCAGTGTTCCAGCTTGTGCCAGTTGCCTCTGAGAATTAGTCTGGTTCCATCCTCTCTCTCTATCTTTGCATTAGGCAGCGAGGCACAACAGAAATTTGTAGTTAGCCTAAAATAATTCATTTTACAATATCTGTTCACTAATCCAGCCTTCACTGGCAATACCAGTTTTTCAGTGTGCCAGGTTATCCTCTGTAAGTGACAGAAGTGCATATTCCTTCCCCAGACATGGATTTATGGCTGCAGACCCTTCAGCTGGAGCACAAGCCTCATAACTCCTGCTACAACTGAAGCAATATTTTTTTGCTATTTTTTATAACAAACATATCATTTTGTTATGAGAAGTCTGCACACAACTTTAATATCATTTCAAAGTAAGTGTGATTATTTTAAGTCAAAAGACTCAAACTTTAGTTTAAGAACTGAAAAGCCTATGAGAAAAAATTAACTTCTGACAATATCCAGGTTTTGAGTTCTGTGATGATTTTGATGCTGGTACTTTGAATGGTACTTTGAACAGTTTGACTGACAATACTTATCTTCAACTTCTTTTAATTATGTGTTTGGTTTGAAAAACAAAATCAATCCTGAGAGTATATGCCAGATAAAGAGCTAGAAAAATCTTTCAAGTATAATGAGTATTTTTACTATTACTATCAACTGTTAAAAGGGTTAAATTTCCATTTACTGCTTGCAACCCTTTCCCTAAAACTCAGCCTCAAATAGCCCAAGAAATATTTATTGTATCCTCAAGTGAAACTTAAATACCTTTCCTCTTTTACAATTTCTGAATGACCCAGCAAGGGCTCTAGTAAAGCTTTACTGAACCAAGCTGCTAATAGTTATTTAATGTTGTTCTGTAGCCTGAAAGAATCTCAGTAGATTTTTCCTTTTAATCTCTTTGAATTGCAGGCTCATAAACCTCTCTGATGAGCCTGCCAGTGTTTTCTTAGATCCTGCACTTGAGACAATGGAGCTGCAGAATCCTTTCACCTCTTGTTGTCAGACAAATCCAATCGAAGGCAAAGCCAGGCAGGCTGTACTGCTGGTGAATTAAAATTTGTTTCACAGGTTACGGTAGATGATTAGGTCTTCACATTTTCCCCTGTATGTTCAGGGATGTGGTTCAGAAAATACACGGAGTTCTACAGCATGAGCTGATGTCAAGTGTAAGTCAATCACATAACTCGGTACTGGCTCAAATCACCATCTCTGGCTAAGGAGTGAAAATGGGACACCAGTTTACTTCAGAGAACCACTAATGAGGGGGCCATGGTTGTAATAACAGTGATGGGGATGAAATAAGGAAGGGCACAAGAAATACGAGTCACTGTGAGAGCCAGTATGTTGGATGTTCTGCTTGTAAGCTCCCCACATTCATACAGGGCTGTGCCTCATTTTTTAAGTAAGTGGCTACATCTGGTTTTGCTGTCTTAAGGCATATTAGATTGGGTAATGTATTTAGTAGAACCACAAAATAAAAAGGCTTTGTTCACCTCTGGAAAATGTGTTTCCCCTGCTTGAACCAGACAGGCAAATAAATGCAACGTGTAAAGATGCCTGACAAGAACAAGTTACTCGATTATGTGTGAAGTCAGGAGTACTGATAGAAAATTTACATCTTTGGAGATAATCAGTAAGACTTCAGACTTCATAGAATCACAGAATAGGCTGAGTTGGAAGAGACCCATCAGGATCATTGAGTCCAACTCCTGGCCCTGCACAGGACCATCCCCAAAAGTTGCACCATGTGCCCAAGAGTATCATTCAAACACTTGAACTCTGTCAGCCCTGGTGCTGTGACCACTTCCCTGGGGAGCCTGTTCTAGTACCCAACCACCCTCTGGGTGAAGAATATTTTTCTAATGTCCAACCTAAACCCTCTCTGACTCAGCTTTTGCTGTTTCCTCAAGTCCTGTCACTGGTCACCACAGAGCAGAGTTCAGTGCCTGCTCCTCCTCTTCCCCTCACAAGGAAGTTGTAACTGCAGTGAGGTCTCCCCTCAATCTCCTCCAGGCTGAACAGACCAAGTACCCTCAGCTGCTCCTCCCACACTTCCTCCTCAAGGCCCTTCACCATCTTCACTGCCCTCCTTTGGACACTCTCTAACAGCTCAATATCTTTCTTAGATTGTGGTGCCCAAATCTGCCACAATATTTGAGGTGAGGCCACACCAGTGCAGAGCAGAGCAGGTCTTTTCCAACATAAATGGTTCTGTGATTCACAAGTTACTTTACTTGAAGTAGGTTAACTCAAGTAGTAACCATGAATTAGCCTTGTACCAGTGCTCTTCATGGTAGCATTTGGTCCATGTGCCCATTTTGTACCTCCTGCTAGACAAGACAACCTCATAGTTGTTCTAAGTGAAATCCTGCTTCATGAATTCCAAATAGGAAACCCTGGTAGGTTTTCTAGCTTGTTTAGTAGCTTGTACCAGGCAAACTTAACATTAGTTATTTGGCATAAGACCATTTGACCCTTTATTGTATTTTGAACATGTCTCCAAGTTAATGTTCTGATCAGGTGTTAAGGAAAATGGTGTTACTCCATATAACTGGTGTATCTTCCAGTTCTCTTTCATAATTTCAGTCAGTGTTCATAATTTCAGTGTTTTTTGCCTTTTCTTTTGATAACATTAAAGTATTGGGGCTGAGTGGGTTAATTTTCATTGTGACCTTTTCATTACAGATGTTCAGCAAAGGTAACACCAAAGCTGTACTGATTCTGTCACTGTTTTCAATGTATCTGATTTGTTTTAATCACCTTCATTAAAATTTGAATATTTTCTATGTTTTATACAATAATAATAATATAATTTAGAGGCTCTTCCTCAAAGAGATACATAATGTACATTTTAGGTGAAAATGAAACAATCTTTTTGGTTTTGGTGATTAAGGTTACAGGTTTATGATAAAGAAGGAAATAGTCCAGTATCTCAGTTGGAGATGGGCGGTTTTTCTGGGCTGTTGTTGCAGAGGTCCCTCAGCTGTACTTTTCAGCCCAGACCAAAGTCCCACAGAAGCAGCTGGTAACATTTAGAGTACTCTACAATGTAGTGATGAGGTGGGGCAGTCTCTTGGGAATTAAAATAATGTAATCTGGGCCTCTGACTTTTTTCAGCAAGTGCTCAATAAGTAGTTCTGGAATAAGAAATTATTTCACTGCCAACTTTTCATA
>VYZS01007110.1:0-12762 GCA_013400695.1 Neodrepanis coruscans | reverse complement strand
TTACTAATAATTAAAATAATTTTGAATTAAAGAAACTATTTCAACAATTGCTTTTGTACTGTAATTGTCACCACATGACCTATCCTTATGAATTACTAATACAGTGAAATAATGCCACTATGGAGAGTGAGCTTAAAAAGATATCTTTACCAGACATGGTACCTCCTCAATGAAAGGTAAGTAATGCTTGGGCAGACATTTCAAAATGGTAAGTAATGACATAGCTCTGATCACTAACAGCCATGCAATTTTTAAGACCCCTTTCCCCTTTTGGCCCTGTCAGAGAGGCACAGGAAACAGAACAGGAATTCCTATCTCGGGTAACCAGAAGAAGGTTTCACATTATTAAAATAGATGATTTCCTTCATCTAAGAGCCTCTGAGGAGCATAAATTACTAAAAGCATCAAAGCAAGTGAAAAGTTTTAGAGCAAACTGTCAAAGAGGCTGCTGGGGTTTCCTTGGTAGATTTCCATTTTTAAGGAGTCTCAGCAATTTATTTTCTTTCTCAAAGCAATTCCATATGTCTGTGGATTATTTATGGTTGTTTTGATTTTTGTTGTCAAGGGTTTTAAAGAAAAAAAAATCACAATTATTTAACGTGGGGAACTAAAGTTAGACAGAAAATGCCTGCAGTAACAAATCACTGGGATGATCTCATGGACTAAAACCTTGCAGCCTTGCTGTGTACTCTTCGGGGCTAGACTAGATACAAAGAAAAGCAGTATAGACAACTAGAAAATAAGTATAAGTCTGATGCTGTACAAATAGAGAAACTAATTATTCATGTTGACATCACTGATTTTACAGGATGGCAAGATTTTACCAGTGTAGCACAGGAATAAGGGCTGTGAGATACCTTGGCCCAGACTTGAAGCAGAACTGGGAAAAATTTGTTTAATCATTATTGGAAATCATCTGATAAAAAAAGGCCAGCTGTGGTGTTAGATTAAAAGTTATCAGGGCAAGCTGTGAACCGATTCATATTAGCTTCCTAACTTAGGGTAAAGAAGTGACTAGTCTCAAAAAAGGCATGAAGACACTATGCGCCGATGAGGTAATTAGATTCTCCTGAGGAGGTGTTGCCTGTTGAGTATGAGTTTTAAGTGCTTTCCCTGCAGCAAAAAGTTGTCATTACTCACAGGGACATGTACTGTGCAGGAGGTTGGTATGTCACACCTCTCCTGTAGTTCCTGCCTGCAAAGCCATGGGTATATTGAGCCATGATTTACATACTAGAGGCCAGGCTGTACTAACCACATTCAGGAAATCAGGCTCCATCTATGCAATAATATAAGCATGAGAAAGGATGGAACTATCAGAAACATTGCCACCTCCTGGGATCACCAAGCAGGAGATGCCAGTTTTAAGCTCTACCATTATGCTGGCCTAAGCTTCTGCTGTGTTACTGCTGGCAGCCAGGAACCATGTGAAATAAAGATCCTTAGGGAGAAAGAACAAGTCTGAACACTTCTTTTAAGGAAAGGACCCTTCTTCATTTCACATGTGTTTGAATGCATAGGTGATTGAGCAAAAAAGGAAAAAGGTGTTCATTAATTGCTTGCAAGCCTAGCAGCAAATGCCAAATTCTTAAATCTGTCACTTGCTGCTGGGGAATTATTCCAAGAGTTATTCATAGTTCTTACCTAATAATTATCAAGAAGTATTTTCATAAATGGTGCATCAATAATTTAAAAGCTTCAACAGCATATGGTTTTTAGAATGACCTCTGATTTGAGTTTGATGACCAGGAGAGACTAAGAGCAGAAGAATAATCATCCATAACTGTGTGACATGAGAAGGAAATTTAAACTGTGCCTCGCTAGTGAGTTCACTCTGATGGGTGTACTTCCTTAGGCTGAACCATAACAGTACCAGTCCTCCATGCACCACTGGCAAAGCCTGAAGAATATAGTCTTTGACTGCCTTACTCAATGCCTTATGTTGACTTGAACATTTGTGAGGAGCTTGGCTGAAGCGTGAACTGGCTTGTCTACAGTTTTTCTTGATGTGAAACTAAGTAGATGTGGTTCCATGTCATGTCAAGTTGATAATGTAAAGCTGATTACCTTCTGCATTGAATGTGTTCATTTGGAAACTCAAAGCTCTGATTCATTGGTTCAGGTCTTAGTTATGACCTTGATTTGATGACCATGTTGTCCACTGTTAATTAGATCGTTGTAGTTCCACTAATGTGTTTTGAATTTGTTTGCTTATTTTTGTATACAGGGTTGGCTTCTTCATTCCAGTTGTAACATGAGTCATGTCAACTAAAGATGCATGTGACTTAAATAATTCCCATACATGTGTCCCTGCAACCAAATAAGTAACTCTATCCCCCACAAGATCATATCAAGATTAAAACAAAGCTATTATAATGCTGTCTCAGTAAGCAATTAAACTAAAAAAGTATCTCAAAGTTGCAGTACTACCTTTAACAAGGTCTCTACCAGGTGCAAGACAAACCTAAGGCAATCACTTCCTAAATAAGCAAACACTGTTTATGTCTCAGCTTTGGAAACATAGAATCAGTTGCCATGAGAGCAGGGTGACACTTCTGAAAAAAAAAAAAAAAAGCCAAAGTGCCACTTTTGGGGATAATTATCATTAGTTTTTAAGCATAGGTGTAGAAAGTGCATTTGAACAACCTGAATATTCACAGAAGCTAAGCTTTGACTCTGTCAAACTGCAGTCTATGACAATCTGAAAACAGTCACAGAAAATCTGTTCTTTCAGGCATCGTATGGCCTTAATAAAAAGTAGTGTAGAATTTCTTAACAGAGGCTCATCTTTTCTCCTTCCAGATTTTACCTTTCCTCCATGATATCCCTTTTTACACCAGCCAGACTATTCACGTTTCACCTCTTCTTCATCCTTGCTCTTGATTAACCAGAGAAGTGACTGGCAGGTCCATGTAGTTATGAAGTTTGCAGTAACCAGTCCTTTCCAGCTAATCTCCAAGTTCTACAGATGAAGTTAAACTGGTGCATGATATCCCTGTGGAGCTCAACTTCCAAAGCAGCCAAGGAGAGCACTGACACTGTAATGTGTCTTCTTCGTGTGGGGCAGTGGGAATTAATTTGCAATACATTCCCCCATTTAATCAGAGAGTATTTTCATAGTTTGCTATAATATATTTAAAAGGTTGATGTGCTAAATGACTGATGTATGAACAATTCAAACCAGATCCACAATTTACTGCTCCTCCATAGTGACACCAGGCTTTTGGTCATAAAACCAACTCTAATAATTTGGGTAGGGCAAGCCTGTGGTAATTGCCTGGTCTCACCAACCTCTAAGACTCAGGCAGAGGTCAGCAACATACAGTGGACGATGACAGAAATTTCTCATGGCTCTTGTTAAATGGTTAATACTGCATTTTGACCAAAGAGAAGAAAATAATAAAATACATTTCTTATAAAATAATGTGGTCTTGGCTCAGATTAGCTAACTATATTTAATGCTGAGGCTTTTGTCTGCTTCAACAGTGCCTTTTTGTCTGCACACAAAAAGAATATGCAAGGCTCCAGAAGGGGGCCAGATATATGAGCTTGCAACATAGGGGAAAAGCTCCTGGATAATCAGGTGTCAACCTGGCACTCTTCATCAGCATTAAATCCCTTATAATCATTTAGGAAATACATATTTTTTATACAATACTCATAAAACATCAGCACTCTGAGGTTAAAATTTGGCAGCACCTGACAAGCAGATAACATGATAATACAGAAAATAGTATAAAAAGAGAAGTTGAACCAGAGGCCACAGTACATCTTTGTCAATTAGAGAGTGATCATCTCAGTAGAGTGTTTAGGTTTTGCTGTCTTCTCAGACTCTAAGTCTGCACAGACAACTCTGCAGTTTTTACTTTCCTCTTCAGGTTTATCGGGGAGAGGTGCTGTGCTGTAAGTCCCTCCAGCAGCAGGAGCAGAAGGAGGAAAGATGAGGGTGATCTGATAGCTGGAAGAGCCCCAAATTAGGTTCTTCTCATAGCTCCACCTTTCAACATCCCTATTTCAAAAATGTCTTTCATGTCAGAAAACCAGCACTTTTATTTTTCTATAAACTGTAACTCTTCCCACAAGACCTGGGAAGTGTTTGCATGAAGGGTGTTTGCACGAAAAAGTTTCAAACTGGAAAAATGAGTGTGCTTGTTATTAGGTTCAGGAGACTGGGAATCAGCCAGGCTTTTACAAAACTGCTAATTTTCTTAGCTATTTCCCCACGTTTGGTAGGCATGTTTTTTTTTGTTTGGGGTTTTTTTTTTTTGTGTTTTGGATTTCTTTTAATTTTTTTTCCTGAGCACAGGACAAGCTCTATCGTATATTAAATGAAAANCCAAATTAGGTTCTTCTCATAGCTCCACCTTTCAACATCCCTATTTCAAAAATGTAGGTTATAGCTTTCATGTCAGAAAACCAGCACTTTTATTTTTCTATAAACTGTAACTCTTCCCACAAGACCTGGGAAGTGTTTGCATGAAGGGTGTTTGCACGAAAAAGTTTCAAACTGGAAAAATGAGTGTGCTTGTTATTAGGTTCAGGAGACTGGGAATCAGCCAGGCTTTTACAAAACTGCTAATTTTCTTAGCTATTTCCCCACGTTTGGTAGGCATGTTTTTTTTTGTTTGGGGTTTTTTTTTTTTGTGTTTTGGATTTCTTTTAATTTTTTTTCCTGAGCACAGGACAAGCTCTATCGTATATTAAATGAAAACAATAGTGTGAGAATTTGGAACTGCCAAGAAGCCTGGGAAAGACTGACACTCAGCCGAGATTTCATTCCATGTTTTCCTGTTGACCACACAGGCTCTTGACACAAGAGCTCTGAGTACATTAAAGAAAGTCTCATTTGGTCCTGTGAACATTGGCAATATGTTATGGGGACAATATACAAGCTTGAAAGGGAAAAACCGCAGCAATGTCCCCATGCCCTGGAGGTTTTGTCTGGTGCAATGCTGTTTAACCAGAGCACTGTGAGGTTTTAAATGGCCATATGAGATTTATAGTAGGTCATAACCAGATCTCTTTTCAGGGCAAAGTTTGAAAAGTCCATTTGTCTCAAAATTAAAAAAAAAGAGTCTGGTAATTCTCCAGGGATTTTCTTCTTCCTTCAGGCAACTATTTTTGCCTGTCCAGAGTTCCTAAACCCTCCCCAAGAGCCCTTTTAATGTGGGAAACATTGTCCTAGTGTCTCCTATCAAAGGAATAATACTGAAGATACAAATATTTACAAACCCACTCTAAGTCTACATGGTCAGTGTCAAAGCTTATTAAGTTTTAGAAAAAGGCACATCATGACCTTAAAAGAAGTGGCTTCAAGAAATCAGAATTTGAGGGCACTATTATCATGGAAGAGTGATGGTTATTGTGGGAGCTGAATGGCAAAGACTCAAGATGCAGAGAGAACCCCCCATGTCTGGCTGATGGGGTAGCCCCGGCTGAGTGGGTGGCAGTGCCAGTTCCCATCTGCTGCCCATCTGAGCTGTGTCCCACTATGTCTCAGCAAAAGGTGGATGCTGGTGCCTGTTGGGGTCCAAAACAAAGCCAACAGGTGCCCCCTTCTCCACTACAGCTGTTTCTTCATTTTCCCCTTTCAACAATTCGGCCCACATATGGGTGATGCTTGGGTATCCTATGCTGGGCTTCACTAATGACACTGCAAGCCAGAGGGGCTTGGCTCCTGCCCTGTGTGGCCCTGAGCCTTGGGGCAGCTGGAGGAGATTGGTAAGACACAGGGCTTCCAGGGAGAGCTCTAGGCATCCCAATGGGGCCAAAGGCACACTGGGCAAGCAAACCAGCAAGGCTCCAGGATGTGCACCCAGAGAGGCTCTGGGACAAAGTCCTGTTGGGAAACGTGGAGAGCCAAAATCATGGAGATCTGGGCCAAAGTGGGGAAGATACCTGCAATAGAGGCTCCTTGCCTGGTTTTCCTCTTTTCTCTCTAAAGGCAATTTAGGAAGGAAGAAAAGGAAGATGGGAATGACAAGCAAAGTCCAGTAGGGCTTCTGGGAACCAAGGTCTAGCTGACCCCTTACCAGTGCCTTCCCCACCAGCAGGCATCATCTTCCAGGTCTGAAACAACACAGATCTCCCCAGGTGTGCATGGTGCCAGGGCCAGAGCAGATCCTCACAAAAGCATATTAAATTGTCTTAAAGGATCACTGCAAAGCAAGAAATTTACTTGGTAGGTCTCTATGACTTTTGCAGAGGGGATTTTTATTTGTTGTGTAAATCAGAATCATGGGATTCTTTAATCTCGCTCCCTAGTTTATTTGTTTTTTGGTTTTTTTTAATTTGACAAATTGTTCATTTAGAGAAGTTACGCTTGATTGTCCCAGTAAATAATAAGTGAGAGTTATTTGTGAATTATTTGGCTGCTAGATTTCCACTGAAAAGGGCTTATTCTCTTCTGTGTGAATGTGTGTGTGAGAGGCAGCGCCTCAGCACAAAAAAATTTTGCGGCTGAGTCAAGAATGAAAAAACTCTTTAAAATCTTGACAGCAATCTAACACAGAAGATACACTGCTATGCAAAGTAAATTTCATTAGATATATCTACCTTTAAAATAATTAATTTTCTTTTTTGCTAAAACGACAGAAGATTGCAGGCTATATTAAAGATAGCATGTGTTATGTTTAAATCACCCTTGGAAAAATATCTAATTTAGTTTAAATAATTTCTATTTATTTCTGCCTTTCAAAATTATATAATTTTCAGATTATAAAAATGTTATGTCTGAACTTAGACTTTTTACACCTAGTTTCAATCCAGGCCTAATTTTACTTCTGAGTTAAAAACACATTGCAGCACACAGTCATCATATGATCTGGCCCCTCTCTGACTTCAAAAGGGCAGCTTACTATAAATAGAGTCCTTGAGAGAAGGAAGGTCTTCGATTTTGAGAAGGATTTTGAAATTTCATGCCATTCCACTTTGGAACAAAGCTCTCCAATTCTGAATTTTCCCATGAAACAGAATCTCAAAAGAAAGCAATAATGAATAACAAAGCACAAAGTGTTTGTCTGATAATTTTTAAAGAAAAGGTCACCAGACAGACCTCCTGGAAATGCTGAGTGAGCAAAAAAACCTTGTAACTTTGGAAAATGAGCCATTTCAGATTTTGGGGTCTTGGTTTACATCAGAAAAGCTCCAATGGTTCTGGAGCCTGAATATGGAGCCATTTCAGATTTGGGGGTCTTGGTCTACATCAGAAAAGCTCCAATGGTTCTGGAGCCTGAATACTTTCCCTGCAGCCCTACTCACGAGGTTGCCAAGGAGGATGCTGGGGGAGCTAGTAGGTAGTCAGCCTGATTAAGTGGAACCATAACCAAATCCTCATGTCTAAACCACACACCAAGTGTGTTCCTTTAAAATAATTCACTTGTGTCACCTTTGGAAGGACAAATAGGTAGTGATGTGAATTTCAAAAGATAGAAATATTTCCACGGTCCTCAGGTCAAATCCTCGGCAGGTGAGAACTAGGAAAACCTCACTGAAATCAGTGAAGCTGATTTCATTTCGTACTGGTGAAAATTTGGTCACTGAAGTTCAAAACAGATTCCAAAGTGTACAGTCTGTGTAAAGTAAGGATCACTGCTAGTGTGCACCGATCAGTGTTGTTGATGAACCACCAAATGACTCAAAATGCTAAATTAATTACAATGATTTAAACTTTGATCTGATCTGGAAAAACACATCTCAATCAGACTAAACCAGAAATGTGTAATTTTTCTATTTACTTTTCACATTTACCAAGAAAAATGCTCCCTGCTGCCCTGAACTACATCAGTGAACCAAAAGGTTTGCATGCAAAGCCAATTTGTCAGCATTGGCTGAAAAGTGCATAAACATACTTCCTTCTCCTGATGGCTGCATAGAAAGACTTTCCACATGCATGGAAGAAGTATTCCTCTTTAATCACCTCAAGCCAAACAGCTCACCAATAACTCACAAAGATTTCAGTTTGGCTTCTGGGTGTATCAGAAATACGGGGTCAAGTCCCTACTTTGGAAGCTCAGCAGGGCATAGAGATCCTCCAAAAGTGGCCTTGCTTTGGTATCTAGATTTCAATGCACTGTACAAAAAGCAAGCAAGCAAGAAAGAAACGAGATTTTGATAGAATCATATAGCAGTTTGTCTTATAAGGAACCTTTAAAGGTTATCTAGTCCAACCCCCCTGCAGTGAACAGGGACATCTTCAACTACACAAATCTGATCCTTTTCTCAGAAAGTTCTGGATTTGAGTCCTTCCGAAGGCTTTCTTAGCCAAGGACTTCTGTATAGGTGCTATCAAACATGCTCCAAACCTTTCAGCTGTGGTATTTTTCAAGATAAAGCACTGGTATGAGATTAGGTGGATCACACTGAGCTATAGGACTCTACTGGACTGCCAGTGGACCTTCACACCAACATACATGACGTAGCTAAGTGGGAAAAAGCTCTTCCATCCTAAGAGCTCTAATTTCACAAATGTTTCAGTTTTTCTCTGTGAGGAAACCCAGGCTGTTCAAAGATCACACATTTTCTTTAACTGAAATGCAAGAAACCCAGAACACTGTAAACCATTCCTCAATGACAGAAAAAATCCAACAATTCTCCAAGTGTAGAGGAAAGGAAAAAAGTTTTCCTTCAACACAGACCAAAATTGAGGCAGTGATGAAAAAAAAGTAGGAGATATCTGGATGAGACTGCATGTGGGAATAAAGTATCTCAGATCATGACAATGACTCCTTGCAGGAGCATTTCAGGCCTGATTCAGAAACAAGTATTTCCCGTGGAGA
Organism: Neodrepanis coruscans; assembly: GCA_013400695.1. Taxonomy (NCBI): domain Eukaryota; kingdom Metazoa; phylum Chordata; class Aves; order Passeriformes; family Philepittidae; genus Neodrepanis; species Neodrepanis coruscans. The sequence continues at coordinate 3,985 of VYZS01007110.1, read as the reverse complement.
GATCACAGAGCACCTCTTTCTTTGTACAAATTCATCCTATTTTTTTGCCTACAAAGAAACTGGACACAGCTCTGCATATGTGTGGTATCCTCTTCACCTCTTAGAGAGCGAAGGTCCAGCCAAGTAGACTGTGTGCTGTCCCCACTAGGGCCTCATCAAGACACTGTTCTGAGGAGACCCTTGCCCACCCTTAGGCACAAGCACATTTCTTTTTTGTGGCTGGCTTTCTTCAGAACATTACTGCTCTCCTCCAAGCAAACCAAGCCTCCCATTTCCCTTTTGCCTCCATTGTTGCCAGGGTCAGAACAAAACCAAGAGCAAGGAGAAAATCCTATTGAATCTAAAATTAAAAAATACAGAAGGCAGATAGCCTTACCACTGACAAAGGCAAACCTAGAAGTTCAGCTGAGGTTTCTAAGTCACCTTTGCAGGAAGGCAGAAAAAAACAACTAAAACAAGCATATAATCATCCATGGAGCCGATGCCAGAAAACCCTGTTGTGCCTGGCTGATTACTGAACAATTAAAGCTTGAAGGGATATCTCCTTCCATCTGCTGCATGGAATGCTGCCTGATTCAAAGGTAACTGAAATTCCCTTTGCATTGCTGCACCTGCTCTGGTGACTCCCCAGACTGCATCTAGGACGCAATTCACAAACATACAGAGGTCAAAAGTCCCAAGCTAGTGTCATGTAACTGGACCAGGCTGAGTTGCTGCTGCTTGGTATGAATTTTCAGCTTTTCATAAAATAAGGTGGTAATGGAAGTGTGTATATTTGTGTGAACAGTGCGGCTACCGGTTTCCTGCTCTCGGTGCTGTGTAAACCTGAGCTTTCTTTCATCAGACTGCCAGGAAATAGATACAAATGTATTTATAAGATTTCACTTTTTGCAGCATAGCACTAAAAACAGCACTATACATCACTCATAGTATAGGGCTCTCTGTGCTCTTATCCCAGTGCTGAAGTAAGAACGGCATAATGTTATAAACTAACTGTCCTCTTGCATCTTCCAATAAAGCAAGTTCTTGCTATCAGAATTACTATTAAGGTTAAAATCCCTTTTGTTTTACGACATGTCATTGCTTAGAGGGACTTTCATTGCCCAAAGGGAGAATAATGTTCAAATCTCATTGAAATATCATAAGTAATATCAGTAATAAGGAAAACAAAATTCACAAACAAACTAACTGCCCATAGCTATGTACTCGTGATACATGGGAGTGGTGTTCAGAGCATCAATTCCACAATAAGTCAGTGCTCCTTTGAACCACACTTACGAAGATGGACAGACAGGTTAGTCAAGATTATTCCTCCAAGGGTCATAAAAATGTAGAAGTTTCCCAATCGCAAGCTGATTTTTCAAAGACCATTACCTGCACTATTTAACTGGAATGCCACATATGCCTTCCAGGTTTCGTATCATTAATGTTTGCTTCCTCTTGGATTGTTACTGTTTCTCCTACTCTCACACTTCTTATTTTTTGCCTCAGATACACACATTAAAAAACACTCTCACACTTCTTGTCCTATGTGATTTATTCCCAAGAAATTAAATTACATTTTTATAAGCCAGCGTTACCACAAATGATAGCTGAAGATTTGCTGAAAAAATTAATTCCTGATCTGTTGCCATGAAGCGTCCTCGCTAGCACTGTACTGACTCTGTCTTTCAAAACCAGATGGAAGCAGTCCAACAATATGATTAACTTCTTAGTCCCTGCAATTTCCTATTGCTCTACTTGCCCTAGATTTCAGGATTGACCTCCTGCTTCACTGCAAAATGCACAGTTGCTCAGTTTGATAAATCACATGAATACTTTTTTGATCACAGTTATCTACTATTTACTACATACCCAGTGAGGTTAATCATATACTGAGGCACTTCATATGCTGCACACATATACACTCTTCTTCCCAATAGCACTTTGCATATTTTTCATGCTGCCAGGCAGCAATGGGACCTATTTTCTCCTTACTAACATATGAAAGACCACAGACCTACACCTTGCCTCTTTTCCCTTCTCCATTCATCCTGTAATTATCCACACACTGATTCTTAAAAGACCAAGGAAGCAAAAAAAATCCCACAAGAAATTACTAGTCAGAACCTTTCATTTATTAGATAGATATTTTTCAAAATGCAAATGTTTTTGGTAACTAGAACTGATCATCTCCCTAAGATATCTCTGAGGAGCCATTGAGAATGCACGAGGTTGCCCACAGGGAGTTGGGCAATGTTTGGCTCTCACGATAGCAAAACACTACCACCTCCTTGAATAAAAAATACATCTTAACTTTTCTCTTTTTTTTCTTTACACATCTAATGAATTTCAGTATTTAGTAGGGCTCAAAATTGCTACAGTTCCCTGGGACAGCTCTGCTCCATCTTCTTGCACAGCAATACATCCAAATCACATTTTTGGTGCTATGGTAGAATAATTCTAAATAAACACCAGCAACCATCAAGGTATGGGAAAACATCCAACTGCAAACAGGTGAGTGCTACAGGTCTTGTTCACGATTAAATAAAGGGAAATGGAGTCCCCGTTTTACAGAGATACCTATTCCTTTTCGCTCCAAGCCATCTACACAGGCTCTTCCTCTAAAGCCCCCTTTCACTAATTCACAACATTCTGCAATACTGGAAGTAGTATCCTATACACAATACGTACCATTGCTCTTCCACTTTCAAGTTCTATAACTAACACGACTGAGAAACTCAAGACCATTCTAAGCAGCAGCCACACTTTGCTACCTATACTGTGTGGGAGGGCTGCCCACTGCGCGACACCAGTATTTCCAAACAGCCAAAGCTTTCATGTAAGGCATACATAATAAATCTGTATATTCCCTGTCACAGGTATTCTCTTTTTTGCTCTCAGAGATAATCCTGAAAGTTTAAGCTATGAGAGCTGCATGTCTGCTTCTATGGCAGTGAGCACTGTGCGCCTATGCTTTTCTCCAGCCAAGCTTTTTGACTCCTGTGGAGCCTGTGATCTCAGTTCTATCATTCTCTGCTGGGACCTAAATCAGTTGTCGCAAGCTAAGGCTTCCCCTTGGCTGTCACTGATTACACAGACCCGTCACACGAAGCCTTTCTGGCCAGCCAGCTAGCTGAGTCCCATGCTGATAAGCTGACCACATAGCTTTGGAAAACTCTCATGATATGAAAGGCTATGTTGTCAAAAACACCAGTCCAACACAAACGTAAGTATGTGAGTGACATGAAACACATGAGTCTTTTTGCTAGTTGTCACTGGACTATTTACTTACTTTAGGGTATCACAAGTTTAACTGCTTCGCATAATCACAGCTCAAGCAGATACTTGAGAACAAGAAAACACGAAAAGTTTTAAGGCTGCTTGGACAGCTGCCTTTCCTGCCTTAAGTGATCTATTAAAAGTCTAAATTGCCTCTTTTTGTTGCCTTAATACTTTACAGGCAGTCCCTCTCCAGGCCTCCTAACGCAAATAGTGTATCTCAATGTGGCTTTGTCTAAAGAAGGGCCATACTACACATCCCACTGGACTAATCATGAAGCCCGTGGCTGCTTACAATATCAGGAAAAGGGACTGGACCGTCAGATCAACTTTTCTTATCTTCCTTGCAGCTGAATGCTAAATGGATGCATGCACCCATAAGAGCTGGTGCAGCAGCACCTCTGTGTGCACGTCTCTGTCCCCACAAACGTCAGCCACCCCTGCTTCTCAGCTCTCCAAACCCTTCACCTCTCCAGTGGACAAGAAGGAAAACTTGTTTGCCCTTCAGGATCTTGAGTGCTACTGGCCAGCCCTATTAGGGTTAACCAGCACAATGGCTGACATGGCCTGTGTTTTAGTGTCCTAACCATGATCAGACATGGATGGACGAGGTTTGGTTACATGGAATTGCAAAGCACTGTTTGTTCTGCTTGGACCAAAACTCAGACAGGCTGTGTAGCTCATCAACCATCATGAACAGGGCTTGTCTACACTGCCAAATGGA
>VYZS01007082.1:0-13432 GCA_013400695.1 Neodrepanis coruscans | reverse complement strand
GCCTTTCAAAGCCCAGCCACACCGACCCCACCTTCCCATCGGGGGCTGCCAGACCTACCGAGGGCCGCCTGTCTCAATGCGGGGGGCGATCACGGCCCCGCAGGCAGAGCCATCCCCCGCCCGCCAGCGCTCGGCAATGGCCCAGGGGGCACGGGCAGCTCCCGGCTGGAGCAAGGGGAAGGCCGGGACCTCCGCCCAGCCCGCACCGCCCCGGGGCGGGCCCGGGGCCGGCAGCGCCCGGCCCACACGTACCTGTGCTCGTGCATCTGCTGCTGCTGCTGCTGCTCCCGCTCCCGCCGGCGCCGCCGCGTCCCCGGGGCCGGGCCGTGCCGGGCAGGGCTGCGCTCCCGCCCGCCCTTAAAGCGGCAGCGCCGGGAGCGCTCCCGCCGCTGCTGGGAGCTGGTTCCCTCTCCCTCCCCGCTGCGGATCCCGACCCCCGGTCGGTGCCGTGTGCATACTGCGCTCCTGCTCCATTTAAAATGCTCTTTTGAAGGACTTTCGTCAATGTAAACTAGGGATGTGTCTAAACATGTTGATAAAAATCCACCCGGGAAAAGGAGTGGTAACACCCGGATTTGACGGGAGAGGAAATGAAGGTTGTGGGGGTTTTTTTCCCCGTTGCACTGTCAATCCGGTGTGGCCCAGCCAAAGCTCCCGAGACTCCTTGAGACGGCAACAGCTACTGCAGGCACCGGCCACCGAGAGAGCATCCAGCCGGTGCTCCCGCGCCGGCTCCGTGACTCAGACACGCTGCCTCTGCACGGTCCTTTTCCACATCCTCCGTCCCGTTCATGTTTCTACTGCTCTACAGATCCCTTCGCTTCTCTTCTCCCCAGGCCCTCTCCAGTGTGGACAGGACGGAAGGGGCTTCCCTTAGAGCTGTTGCTTGTTGCCGTTGTTGTTGTGACTAAGGAGGGCACAGCTCTGTGGCAGGTAAGGGCCCGGCAGCGTTCAAACACTGGTGTTTCCTCTGAGGCCTCAGAGTGGCCAGATTTTCATGTGGCAGTGACTGTGACTGCTGGTTGGACAAGAAACCAAACCTATCTGCATCCCTGCCGATTGCCCAGCTGCTGACCTTCACAATGGGATCGCCCCAAACAGGGACTCACCCCTTTCCCAAAGAGGCTCAGGGCCAGGGCCGAGCCCCTCCTGAAAGTGCAGCAAGGCCATACTGGAGCTGCAGAAGGTTCTTGAATCCCTGGTCGCTGGCCCATGGCCGTCCTTCCTGCAGCGTGTGGTTTTGTTGCATTGATTAATTGGCTCCAGCCAAGAGAGGCTGGAGAGACACCTGTGACTCTCCAACAGCTCCCGCCGAGTCTCTGCCCTGTCCCCAGTCCCATCTGATGGGATTTAGGGAATACACGCAGCTTCTGACAGCAAGAGTGAGAAATGTGGGTTTCTCTAGGGGTGGGTTCCCTATGGGACAGAGAGTCACAAATTTCTCAGGCTGAAATTTGAAAAGGCTCTTGTGCATTGCCCGAGGTGATAATTCTGCACTACTTAGGGTTCCAGGGTTTTAAAGCAGGCGACTTCTCAGCCCAAGCCTCGGTCTGTCCAAATCTCTGAGGTTACGAGGCCATCTAGTGATCTCCTCGCTTGTTGCACTTAAAATGTGCTCTCCACGGTAAGCAAATCGCTTATAAACCAGTACTTCTTCTTTAAACGCGGGTGATCCGCAGTCTCCCAAGAGAAGGTGGCCCCTCCATGTTGGGTTGCAGAGTGGCCAGGACCCAGCAGAAGCTGGTGTCCACTTGCCACATGAGGGAGCCTGAAATCTGCGGACATGTTAAGCTACAGGAATACTTGCAGGCCTTTTTACTCTTGTGAAGCAGGACTCATGCTCAGTCTTTTTAGAAATGATCTTTCAAATTGTATAAAGGTGTGGGCCTTTGTGGTTTAAGCTCAGGAAGGACGTTATTTCTTGGAATCCTTAGGGGAGCAATAAAATTTCAAAAGTCTTTCAGCAGCCCTTGCTGGTCCTCCCCAAGGAAGGAGGCATTGAAAACACTTGTAATACCCAAAATTGTGAATAAAACATGCAATTCAGGACATGGGGGTTTGTGCCTTCTAAATACTCACCACCACGCAAGGAATAAAGAACTTGGTAACGTAACAGGAAAATCATTTTCAACATCAGCTCAGGGTGCCATGTAAGATGCAGTACCAGCTTCAAGCATGCTTACAGGTGATGATACACCTCTACCTTGCACATGCTATTTCAAGTCTGAAAGCGTTCTCAGAGAAATCTAACAGGAAAGCCTTTGTACTTGGACCTCCAGCCTCTTTGATAGGTATTTTAACAAGTATCTTCTCAGGTCGAGGTTTGTTTGTTTGTTTGTTTGTTTGTTTGCTTTACTTCCTGATCTATGATTTTACTTGATAGCTGTGTGAGCCTCAGTGAAGTCACTGCTCATTCAGACCAACACCATACTGAGGCAGGTAAAAAGGATAGAATCACAGAATCATAGACTGGTTTGGGGTTGGAAGGGATGTTTAAGATCATCTAGTTCAGACTTTCCAAAGATATTCCCTGGCTGTTCCCAAATAAGGGATTGCTTAGGTGAAAAAGGAAAGGTAAAGTCCCTGCTTCCTATTAATGTTGGTTGGAACATTAAAATCAGAAATCCATTATTTCTTATTTAACTACAAATAATTAGTTATGATTGTATAGACTTCTCACATGACATAAGAAAGCTCTGATACCGATAGCTGCCATCCTTCTTGTGAAAGTCTAGATGAACCACTTAGACTTTCAGAGCATGCTTTGTGCTGATCACTTCAGCAAAGTATCACAGACTGTCCCCCATGAGAAAAAATGTTTAATTTCCAAAGGCGTTTTGCTTTAGATGGTGACATCTTTACAATTTCTGCTGCTCAAATGTATTGTATCCTGTGCAGCCAACTACCGTAACTGTATTGGAATTTGCTCTGAGGACAAGGACGTCTTTGATCACAATATAGCATCGATTTGGCGTATCATGGAGGAGTGCAACACTTGCAAAATGCAGTTATAGAGTAGCACACAAGGGACTCCTGCATGTCCAAGGGAATTAGGGGATTACTGGCTCATGATACCACTGCTCAAGTCTCCAGGGAAATGTTGTTTGATCATATTAATAGCAAAGAAATGGAGCTGCACAAGGACAGAGAGAAGGGGAAGGAAGAGAGAATCTACTTTCCCATTAGCAAGCCCACAACTCACGAATCCTCAGAGATACAAAGGAAAGCAGGCTTGTGGTTCAACACCCAGGTGATCTCACCAGTTGACCTTTTCTTTTCCAGCTGGTACAGGTGAAAGGATCTCAGTAGAAATTCACTAAAGATGGATGGATTCAGAGTGCTGTTGATTTGTAAAACATATCCCAACGACTCAATATGAACAACCAGGGGTTTTGCATGTCAGGATCAATTTGTGGTTGCCCAGAGGCTGTGGAAGCAAGTCATTATCAAAATGTAGCTGGTGCATTAGCTAGTAGCTATGCTAAAATTGAACCTGAGAGCTCTGGCTAGGTAAGGGAGAGACAACTCAATTATTCCATTGTGCCTTCAGCTACAATCCAATTTCAGAATAATGGGACAACTTTTGCAGTTGAAGAATAAATATCTTAACATAACAACAGTCACATATTACCTGTAATGTGTCCTAAAAATATTAGATGTCCTTTTCATAGGATTACGTTTCCCCACTGCCTTGCCAGCCACAATAGGTTAGGAGCAGGAAGGAGAAGCAATTGATAGAGATGAAGACACCTCCTAGCAGTGCTTAAAAGAAGGAGAATTTGAAATGTGCAACTATTCTTCAGAGTGGAGGCGGGGTGATAAAATGAGAAGAAGCTGTATTAGTCTGATCCTTGTGCTACTACAGATTCAGTTTTTTCTGGCATGAGAGGCAAGACTTGAATGGCAAGACTGGAATGTTGAAAACTATTATCTTTGGGCTCATTCTTGATTTTGTCTTTTGTCCATTCATGTGATCAAAGTGTGCTTGGCTTTAGCTGGCTCCTTGTGTTCATGCACAGTCAGACATTCAAGAGTATTTTTATAGCATGAATGAAGATTGGAAAGATGTACGGAGTCAGAGGGTTTGTGTTTCTCTTTCGGGTGTTGTTTGGATATTTGTTTTTCTGTTACAACTACAAAGTAAATATTTGCAAGTCCTTCTTTTTGAACAGTTGAAGTCTCCCTGAGCTACTGGGAATTTTGCTTTCGTATATCTCTTGCTGCCAGTGATCCTTGGGCTACTGAGTCTGGTCCCAGCAATATTTTGACTGAATGACTGAAACCTTGCCATGGGGGAAAATTAGAAGTAGTTCAGCCTGATGAATTTGTTTGTTGCTAATGAATGAGTCCAGACATGTGTCCTGTAAAAACATCAGGTGCCCTGATAGTTTTATTTGCATAGCAAAAAGTCTGCAGCACAGGCAGCAACTAAGAGGAAGCATCCACCAGTTGGCACAGCCACTTCTGATGATATAACTACCTCTAAGTAGTACATTGAAAGAGGTAGTGGTGGGGGGCACTTTGCAGTGGGCTTTATTTGTAGTTCGCTTTGGTCTTCCACAGAGAGAACTATTCATGTAGCACTTTTTGTACTGTTGTGTTGCTGCTGTGGTAATCTATAATGACTTTCTGAATGCTAATATCTTACCTTGGGAGGCCAAGGGTCTGGGGTAGCAGTAGTCTGCAGGAAGCTTTTGGGTACAGCCATGGTCTGGGCCAATGTTACAATCCATAACCAAGGTTATTTAGTTCCCATAAGCAGAATTAAGAGACAAATGAGCTCAGATGTTGGATTTTAAAATTATAAGTTATTTTTATTTAACTATAAACTAAAGCATAGAGAAAGAGAAGGAAAAGACAGAAAGTTGGAAAGTGGATAAGAATTACATTAAAAAAGAAACATAGAAAAAGGTTACCACCAAGATGTTTCAGTGTCTATTACAGTAGTTGGAATATGGTGAAGTGTTTTGACGGTCTTGGTGGTCACTGGTCCCCCTTCACAAACGTGGATGCATCCAGGCTTCGGAGTTTTTCTACCGAGCTGCTGGTTCTGGAGTTCAGGTCACACTTCAGCTGGAGAGGGAAAGAGTAGCTGTATTTTCCCAATTCGAATCTCCTGGGTAGCAAAGTCTCTCTGCCACACACATGGGCTCACTAACCATGTGCAGAGCAGTGGAGCAGGAAGAAGCGTGTAACGAGTTTCCTCTGCAACTCATATCTCTGGATTGCATCCATGTCTAGGCTCCCAGGAACTCAGGGTTCGGGGTTCCTCAGCTTACTTTTGGGTTTTAGGTGGGTTCAGCTTTCCCAGCAATAGCATTTCAGCTCTCAAGGCACATCCATCTCCACTGACCGACTGTCTGGCATCTGAGTACCAGAGGAAAATTCACAATAATCTGGTTTTGCAATAGAGGAGTGCTGAGGAGAGAGGAAGGGGTCTGGGGTGAAGAGAGTTTTGCGACACCCCTACTCCTGTTCCCCTGCTGCGAGTTTATTTGAGACAATGAGGAAGCAAATTTTAAGAAATAAATCGCTACAGCCAGCTCTGGAACTGGCCCATGGTGGGACACTGCTGCAGGGAGAAGATTTATTACAGGAAGGACTGTAAATGCAGCTGAGCCATAGCTGTGCCTGGCATCAGAGCATTTATTTGGTTGGGGTTTTTTTTCTTGTTATTTTAAGGTTTGGGGTTTTTTTCTTCATTTTCCTGAAAGCCCTTAAAGAGGAAGATGATGGAAGCTGAGTGATTATGGGTAGCCAGGGAAAGGGGATACATAGGCACCATGAAGCATCTCCATCTGGTCTCTAGACAACCTATAGCTGCCAAAGATTTCCTGAATGAAACAAAGGCATTCTCCATGTCTTTATCCCTCCTGACTTCCTATGATAGTAAAACTGATCCCATCTGCCTTCCGTGTGGCTTTGTCCCACATGCCCTCCATGTCTGATGTACCAAGAGCAATATGGAAATCTCATTACTTCAGTGTATTTATTAGTCCTTAGCTTTCCCAGACAGGCAGAAACAATGTCAAATGCCAGAGCTAAGCCAACAGTTAGTCTGGAGCATGAGATCATGGCCACCAGCTGGGGCCCTAATGCCAGTGATGCTTCCCAAGCTTAGCTCTCTTTGTTGCCAGGCAGGCTGGATTCACTGCTGTGTTTTCTTTGACTAGTTCTTCTGACTGATATCTTTTCTCCAGGCAGAGCAATTGCTCCAACTTGCTCCAGAAACAAAACCTGAAGCCATAGTTCCTTTGTTCATCTGATTTTAAAGATCATGCTAACAGCCATTGGTGCCAGGGAGAAGGTAAGCAAATCAAGTTTTCAAGGAGCTGTGTCAGTTCACAGAAGCTGGTTGGTTTTGCAATTCAAATTTTCTAGTTTTCCACTGGTGTTCAGAGCCTGGCACCAGCAGAACTCTTCCTTTCAGCTTCCAGTTGGTAGTCTGCCAAATATTTGGACCTGGGGACAAAGGAAACAGTGAAGATCTGGAAAACAGACAGGTGGTGCTTACTCTCTAGAGCATCTAGAGGAAGCTGTTTGCCAAGGACCTGACACAATATGCCTCCTCTCTTGGCTGACATTTGCTATTGCATTTTGGGAAGGTTTCAGGGTCCTCAAGCAACTGTGTTGTGAGTCAGGGTCATGCTATGTCAGGACATTTGCTCTTCACTATTTTGCAATAATATCCAGGGGACATAGAAAACAAGTGATACCACTGCAAGGATGCCCAGAGGAATAGAAACACAACTCCCCTGCAGCACCAGCCAGCTCCCTCACATGATGAACAGGGTGCAACTGAAGTTTGAAGAGCCCAAGGACAGCATAACTACTATTTATGCACATGGAGGCATGGGAAGGTCATAAGGGGCTGAAAAAAATCAGCCTTTGAAAGTCTTCTTAATTTTCAGTGGTATCCTATAAAGTGTTAGTTCCACTGGCTTTTCAATCTATACTCATGCAGCATATCCTCTAAAAAGGGGTGTTTGGCATACCACTCCTTTAGAATACAGGCAAATCTGTCACTTTTGTATCAAATAAGTCTCAAACACACATGTAACCAGATAAATGGTTGGGGTCAACGATTTTAAAGGTCTTTTCTCACCTAAATGATTCTATGGTGTTTGTTTGCAAAACAACTTAAACTGGCATTAGTCCATATATAATGTCTTTGTGTATTTCAAGCTTCTCTAAGCTTGGTGCATTGGCAGTGAACTGCAATTTCCTTCACTGCAGCAGAGAATATGGTGCAGTGACACCCAAATGGCTCGTTGGGAGTGGGCTTGCTTCCAGCTGGATCTGTTACCCATGAGGCTGGGTAGGTTTCACATGGAGCTGCTTGGATGCCTCCTTGTCACAGCCCCAGGGCTCCTAATAGCAGAGGTAGCCTGTGAATTCCAAGCCTTGCACTGTGTGATCTCACATCTGGGTTTTATCAGCTGAAGTGTCAAGCTTCATGCAAGCAGCTGCATCCAGCTCGAGTGGAAGCAACAGTGTCACTGTGACAGCATAGCTCTTCCAGCTCTGACTCTGTGAACTGGCGCTGGGGCAGCCGGGGCAGGAGCACCTGCAGGTAGACTAATCCTCACTCTGAATAAATGGCCCAAAAATAACAGAGCAGACAGGCTCTGCCATCTTCCAAACAAGAAAGTAAGTGCTTCCATCACTGAAATCAGCAGATCTTGTCTGTGTGTGCTGAGTGTCAAGACCTTGAGGGTGCTACTGGGTCTTACTGGCCCTGGCCACCCCCTGGGGCTCCCTCTACTTTGCCCACAGCCCAGGGCAGTATTTCAGCACCCCTGGGGCTGTCAGTCCCTGCCTCAGCAATGTCAATGCATGCCTGGTCTCTAGCTCCCCACAGTCCTGCCCTGCCCAAGTCACCTCCCTCACTGTGGCCATCACAAGGCTGTGTTTCCAGCCTGGTTGCCCTCACTGTCACCCATGGGCTGACATCACAGTCTGGAGCAGCCAGACACACTGACAGTGCCTGGCACCAAAGACTACTACTGATCTCTTGCCTTCATACCTGCCTGGTAGTGCTGAGCTTCAGGAAGCCAGTGGCACTGATTTAGCGGGAAAATACTTTTTACTGGTTTTCCCAGTAATAGCTGAATTTCAGCCTGGAAGGAGGTGCTGAGCTAGCCCATTGCCACATTAGACAGTGTCAAAACTCCCACCCCCAAAGGATGTGCTTAATGGGAGCTGCTGGAATTGCTCAGCATGGATCCGGACTTAAATAAGTTGTGACTATTGCTTTGCAAGGAAGTCACTAAGAAACATGATCCTCAAGGAGAAGCAAACTGCTTTGATCTCTGTCCTTCTGGTTGAGCTTCTCTGTGTGAGCTCAGAGCTGATTTCCAGTAAAGCCTGAGCCACTGTCAGCCATCACAGAAAAGCTACAGTTCTCTGTTGTCAGTAGTAAGTCTTGTAAGCAGCAAGTACTTAAGTGATATGCTGTTATCAGGCATAAGGAATAAGTAGCAGAGAGATGTGGCCAAACCTATGGGCATAAATGTCTAGATTTTGGCTAAAAGCACTAGTAGGGAAATTGAAATAGACCCTTTAGTGCTTTGCTTAGCAAGAACTGCTTCTAGATTCGTAACAAAACATCACTGTAATAATGTGACACATATTATAACAGAGTAAGCATCAAAGCAGGAGTCCTTGCTAAATGACATGACAATTCACAATACATATTCATTTCAGGAAGCACTTTTCATCCGTCCTTGATTGCATGTTGTATATTGGCTATAGATTCCATGGATTTGGATTTCCTTAGCATGCCCTTGGGCTTTCAAGTGTGCTAGGATGTATTGTAATGTAGATGCAGGGTGTCTGGCACTTCTTACTGAATAAGGCTTCAAAGGGAAGTTGAAATCAGACTCTAATTGCATTTGTACAGAGGCCAAAGGCATTTTGAAGAAGAGATTACCTGCTGTCCATGGACAGATTTTTGTCCAGAGTGCACGCGAATGTGGGGTTGGTTTACACTCCCACTGGTATTGGCAGACATGGGACTACTTGATTTTTGGAAGCTGAGATAAAGGAAAGCAATATTTGTGGCTAGGCTTTGAAAACAATGCCATTACTCAGGTATATGTGACAGCTTGAATGCATCTTCTCTGGAAGCTTTCACTGCCAGAGATATCTAACTGGGAGCACAGACCACTGACACAGCTGTGCCTGAACCCCTGCCACTATTGCTGTGAGTATGTGATCCAAGCAGCTCGATAGGGTCTCCTCATGCCTTTCGCCTTGCCACAATATGTGCTTTTGAAGCTCTAGTGCTTTAAAAAGAAGTCCACAGCCCTTTCCTCATGCTGTAAGTGGGCAAGTATATTATATTGCAAGACTCTTCTATCTTCTCGGGTATTTCCCAAGCAGACAGTCTGTAGGGTGCTGGCATCCTAGAGCGCTGAAAACAGAGGAATTGGAATTTAGAGGCAAGGAAACAAACACCTTCAGCAGAGAGCAAATATTATTTCAAAATGAAGAGCAGTTGTTTGCTGTCCTCACTAAATATCCACCTGATCTCAGGCCTGGTGTGAAAGGCATCTGGCAGCAGACAATGGTGTTGGGACGCGTGGGCTGGAAGGACTCGGCGTCGGGGTTGCTGCCCATGCAGAGGTAGAGGCATCTGCCTCCCAGTGCAACGCCATCGCGCTGGCTTGGGGAACAATAGAGCTTTGTGCCTAGCAGATGTTCAGGCAGCGAAGAAGCAGTGTTTCCTTTCTCTTCCTGAGGACAGTTGAAACACAGGGAGTGCGCTGACCTGATTTTCGAAAGGGTGGCTGCTCCTTCTGCAAGTCAGGTTATGAGCAATTTGGCCAAGGTCATGCAGTAAGTGAGTGTTGCTGTCAGAGACGGATGGAAATCTCTGTATAGGTGCTTTAGCTTGATGGCCCCAGCACAACACCTCCATTAGTGCATGACATGCTAGTGATTTATCCAAGCAGTGTACTTTGCTGATTAGGTTTTATCTCGGTAGCAGTGGGAACAGTCTGCGTGTCTTCTACATCCAAAGAGCACAAAGAGTACCTTACTCTGAGCAAAATACGGTCTTTGACCTCAGGGTCTTGGCATTGAACCATGCAATAGGTAGTGGTTGCATATGATCCTTCTCCTGAGTTCGTGGCAGGGGATTGAAGTAAGCCCTCACCTAATCAGTTGCTTGGCAGGAGGAGGTGTATCTCATAAGATCAGTATAGAATCACAGGAAGAAGTGGAGTGAAATGGCAGGAATCACCACAGATATTTGCCATACTGTGTCACTGAATATGTGAAGAGAAAACGGCAGGGTAGCAAAGGACACAAACCTCCAGAAACCAGGCATGGCAACAGCAGGACTGCTCCTAGGAGTTGTTTCTGAGGTGTTTGAAGTCTGTGTGTCCTGTCTGTCTGGAGCCTTGTTTCCACTTCCTCCCTTCAAGACCTGATCCCTTGAGAAGGCTGATTAAGGCTGGAGAGAGGTTTGAAAGGCTGGAGATGAGAGCCTTGGAGATGAGAAAGGATGGAGCCCTGAAAGGAGATGCCTCCTCAGCAGAGGGTTGAGCTGCATGCTGTGAATGTTGGCTTGCAGCACTATGACAATGTGAATGAAAACAGGCAACAGTTCCATCCCTGCTTATGTTTTGGGATCTGTTTTCTGATGGTGAGCTGGGTACACTTAGGAGAGGCAGAGAAGGTTACAGATTTGTTTGTGAAGGGAGCAGAGGGAAGTCAGTCAGTCCCAGGAAGGAGGAGGGAAGAAAGTGCAATACATTATTGAATCATTTCAGTTGCCTCATGAAACCTCTCCCTTAAGGATCCTCTCAGAAAATAGATAAGAGTGGAATGCATCTGTATGTGTTTGCCATGCAAGGGCATGTGTATAATGAGTGTACGTACAGTTAAGAAAAAACAACAGGTTACAATAGGGAATTAGAGATTTAAAAACTTTAAATTATAAATCACCAAAACTTCAGAGGTCCAATGGCTGAGATGATGGAAAGTAACCATCTTTTACTTTTGTTATCTGTAAGTCTGCTATATGAGTAATAATTACACAGTGTGACAGAGGAAAGCCATGTGCTTTTATTCAAGCTTAATCTTTATACATATGAGGCCAATATAGAAGATGAACTGCTTGCTTTAATGGTATTGTAATTTGATTAAATATTAGAATATGCGCCTGAAGTATTTGCTTTCTAAGCAATGATGATTTGGGCTGGAGGAAATGTTCTTTGCTTTATGCCTTCTGGCTAGTGACCTGCTTTATTTGGTTTTAGACCCTAAGGCAGCCAATACCTTTCCCATATTTTAAATAAGCTCAGAGAATGAAAATTGCTTTCTTTGTGAACCTCTCTATAAAATCTTCTACTGCTGTTGTTTTTCCAACTTCTGCTATAGGCTCTTCTGCATTTTGTGCCAGAACAACTTAAACCTTGGTCTTACACTCCATCCTTAATCCATCCTTATCCTATTTCTCTCAGGTGACTGTTCATACCCATCTCCTTGTGCAGTAGCTGACAGCACTGTGAACTGCTCAACTGAAAGTCAGCCAAAAGTCAAAATGTTCTGAGCATTACAAACATTCATATTGCACCTCGGTGGTTTCCCTTCCTTCCATCCCACAGGATCTCATGATCCCATGGATACTATAACAAAACAGGAGAGGCTTTCAATGGAAAATCAATGTGTCTTGGCAGCTTGTGAAAGATCTTCTACAGGGAACTGGAGAGCTCTGTGGAGGAATGAGCAATCCTCCACCAGCAGCATGATTTCCAACTCACCGAAGAATGCTGAAGAAAATAAAAAGTGAAGCAACAGTGTCACAGCAAGGAGAAGAGATGTAACCTTTAAATATCAGCCTTTTTCTACCTCTCTGAAGCACTGGGCATTGGCTTCTTGAAGAAGTACGACAAAGAGCTTGATGAGCCTGTAGTCTGATCTTTTATGGCAGATCCTAAGGGCGGGGGGGGGCTGACACGCTTCTTAGCATTTGACCCAGTTTAAATTAACAGGTTCTGAGGACCAAAGACTCATCGAGAGGTTAAGAGGAGGGAAATCTGAAGCAAATTGACATTGAGAGAAATATTCATGGCACTAGAGATACAAGTACCTAAGAAAGAAGAACAAATCTGCCAAGCCAAAAACCTTTCCTTGCTTTGTTGCACCAATGGCAATCCAGCTGATGAAGGGACAAAGCTGCTGCCTCAGGAAAGCAGGTGAAAGTGAAAGGTCCCAGGCAGATCTGGTCTATAACAGTAAGATTTTTGTGCTCATCCTAGTCTGAAATTCTCAATCCTACTTTATCCCTGTTCCTTGGAGAAACATGTAAGAAGTTCCTGGTCCTCTGACACTGCTTTGTGCTCTGCTGTTCCAGGGACAAACCTTATCTCCCTGGAGTTATTGTTAATATGATTTGACTAGGGGACATCCATCCCATCCAAGCTCCTTGCCAAGATTTAACACTCTTTGTTGGTGAAGCAAAAAAATACTCATAATCTCACCCAATTACTTCTGATCATCCCAGATGTGTTTCATGGCACAGTCCTATCAGACACTGCCTCTTCCCAGGCTGTATAAATGTTTTTCCATGGCATTTGGTTTATTAGTGAGGATGTGCAGCACTTTATAATGCTTTTAGGCCTCATCTTTGCTTTCTTCTTGCTCTTGCAAAAGGTTTCACAGTGCCTTTGTGTACCTGCTGTGACTGCTGGGAAATTTAAGCAATCAAGGTTGCAAGTAGAGCAGAAGTGCCTGATCTGTCTTTAAAGCCGGGCAGCTGTTTTAGAGAGGCATTGGTGATCAATGCAGGGTGTGTTGGGATGGTGAAAAGACAACCCAAATCCATAGATTCTGAATAAAAAGCTGTGCAAAAAACCTCAGTACGAAGAAAAGGCAATTATGGTTAAAGAGGGAACATCTCAGTGCTTTCCTGTGCTGTACATCATAAGATAACATGCATCAGGTGATGACATGTGGTGGTACAGAGAAGTGCCATTGCATTTTGTTTGCACACCTGATGTGGGAAAACTTCATGGCATAACAGAGCTTGCGTGAGCCCAGAGTGCTCCTGGGTGCTGCATGTCAACTTAACTCAGCCAACTCTGCTCTGCTGTGGAGGCTTGATCCAGCCAAAGTCAAAGACCTTTGCTGCCTTTTCCTGGGAACAGTTTTTTAAATCCAGATAGAAGGAGGAAGTGGCTTACAGTGGGCTTTGTTGTGTTTCTGTCCACTTTGTGTGGACATGAATGTAGCTGAAGAGCGAAATAATGAAAAATTAGCTGTAAATGAGTATCCAGTCCATCTCCTGGAATGGAGGAAACTATTGGCACTGGGGAGGAAGAAAAGGGTCTTTATGTAACTAAAATCCTGCAGTTGAGCTTTGAAAAGTTTTACTTTTTAAATAATTGTTTATATTGTTTTATAATTGCAGTTGCTGTTCAGT
>VYZS01006894.1:44979-61153 GCA_013400695.1 Neodrepanis coruscans | reverse complement strand
GGGGCTTATTCATGAAACACTTAAACGCATTTTTAAAATTAATCACATGCTTTCCTGAATTGAGGCTCGTTTGCTGTAAGGGGCTGGATTTGGCCCAGTGTTGGCTGAGTGCCGTGGTGTGGCTCTGGGCAACACGTGCCAGGGAAGTGGCTGGATTTGTTCCTGCTTGAGCACACACTAGTTGTGGAGTGGATGAAAGGGCATGGATTGATGCAGAGAAGCAAGGCTCCAAGTAACCTCTGCTGTTATTTAGGCCCCATATCTCCTACTGATACCTAGTCCAGAAGAGATGGAGCAATCCCTTTCTCCCCCGTGAATGCCTGTGTGCTGAGGAATGGCTGCTGTAGGATGAGCTGCAGTGTGTCTATTTCTTCTGGTATTTGGAGGTGACAACAAGCTTTAGATGGACAATAAATCTTATCCTTCCCAAGGCATCATTTAAATGTATGTGTCCTCCCCCCATTAGAGGAAAGCACTTGGAAGAGAACAAAATGTCCAGCCCTTACATGTGTGTAGCTCTTAACACATTTTGTTAGCTGAGGTTTTAGCACTTGCTGGACAAGGCTGAGAGTGGTTTGTTCTGTGCCAAGGACAGTATCATGAAAATGCAGGTGTCCCTGCACTGACAGCATCTGCACTGACCTGCCACTGTCAGTGCAGTGAAATGCCTGGAACAGATGGTTGGTGGTGGTGCCTGCAGCTAATGCCGGCGATGCGTCTGGGGATTTGGTGCACTCAGAATCCAGTGAGGGGAAGGCTCCTGGGCTTTGTTTCAGCCTCTTCTGATATCTGGAGATATTTGCAGATGTTTCCCCCAGGACCACAAGGATTTGAACCAGGGCTACCTGCTGTATAGTGTAGCATTCTTTCCTGTGTGCAGCTGGGTGGCTCTTTCATCATTTCACTTTGCCCTTTGCATGCTGATTTATCTCTAATGATACAAAATTGCACAAAGCTTTTGACATTTCTGTGGCCTGAGAATGCAAGTCAAAGTCACATGCAGCAACTGAACAGCAGCCAGACATGGCGCACACGTGTGCTTCAGCATCCCTGGTTAATTGGCCTCCTCACTCCTGCTTTGTTCAAGGAAGAAAAGAGTAGCTTCATATACCTTTGTGACCATTGCTATCATCTTAAAAATGCTGGAATGTGTTTCCCTACCACCAACTCTTTCAATCTCTTTCATTCCGTTAAAAAGTATAAATCAAAGCTCTCCCTTTGCTGGCTCCTCATTCCCTCAACACTTATCTTTACAGCTTTTCCCTGCCTCCCGTTGCTTCTCTAATGGGGTCAGGGCTGCTTGTTCCTGACCCCTTTCTCACCCCTCTCTCCTTTCTTGCTGAAATGCAGTTTCTTCTCTCCCCTATTAATACCTCCTGTCACAGGGCTATTCCTGGGGAGCACTTGCATCTGAATGGAGACCCTGCCTGTTTTGGCCCACAGTGTTCCCCACTCTCTCATCCTGCTCCTGGCTCTGTGCTGTGACATCCCCTCTGCAGCCTGGTCCTTCTATTCCCAAAGTGAGGACACTGCATGGGTGCAACCAGAAAAAGGACATCTCCTCTGTGCAGTATTAGGACCTGGTGATGTCAAAGTGCTGTACATTGCTCTGTAACAGCCATACATGTATCTGTTTTGGCAGTGATCAGGAGCCTGGGATGTGGGATGGACTACAGTGTCTGTGTGGAGCAGGGCACATCTCCCATAGGTCAAGAGGAAGCCGTGGCTCAGAATGGAGCTGGCTAAATGTCTGCCAGAGCTCTGTCAGCCTGCCAAACCTACGGCTTTGTGACTCAGCCCCTGGGGACATGGTTTTAGCTGGAGCAGGGACTTGAGAGAAGTGGTGTGCCAGCCAGAAAGGGATGGAGGAGCACAGGTTGATGATAGGCTTGGCAGAAGCTGGGTTTGTGATAGGGGAAGGTAGAAGAGACATGGTCAGGAGAGGAGAAGGGAGTCTCCACCTCCTGGAGAGAGACAATGGCGCTGGCTG
Source organism: Neodrepanis coruscans (assembly GCA_013400695.1). NCBI lineage: Eukaryota > Metazoa > Chordata > Aves > Passeriformes > Philepittidae > Neodrepanis > Neodrepanis coruscans. The sequence continues at coordinate 59,163 of VYZS01006894.1, read as the reverse complement.
GGATGGGCTGAGTGCCTTCAAAGCTGGTGTTCAGGAAGGCAAACCTCGCAGTTTGGGGCTCCAGAAAAGTTACATTGGATTCAGACAGGTTTACCTCACAGTTCTGGCTTTTCTTCTGTGCCTGGGAACCCCTAGGCACTGCCTTGTCCTGTTGCATGATGCTGGAGCCTGTATGGGTGTCTTTATCTGGGGAAGCTTTGAGGTGTTTCTGTCAACAGCAGCATTTTTTCTGTGGATGGGTTGAAGCCTTGCAGAGCCTGTCCACAGCCCCTCCTTCGTTTGCTGGGGAGAATAGAGTTTAATTTAGCAGCCACTGCAGCTATCTGCACCTGTATCCAATACCTGCAGCCCAAAAAAGGAGCGTAGATGAGGCTGAGGCAAACAACTTCCTGAGCTGCTTCAACCACTACTGACATCTTTGGGTTTGACTGCGCTGCTGGGGTGTTTGCTGTGTTGCTGAGGCAGCCCAAAACTATCTTGTGACTTCCTGCTCTTCTTTCCCCCAGTGTTGCTCTGTGGGCTTGGACAAATCTCTTCACCCTGTCCCAGCTCAGTGGGGCGTGTTCTGCCCTCTCGCCTTCAGCCAGCGGCTGCGCAGTTGGCTTGGCCCCATGTGCAAGTGGTTTCTTGAGTGAAAAACAAGAGTGTTTAGGACAGACAGGAAAGGGAGGGATTCTGCTTATGTGCCATTAATTGCTTTAAGATGTTCTGAAGCTGGCTATTCTGGAACTGGATGCTAAATATAAAACTGATACTACATAAATAAATGATGAAATACAAGTGACATCTGAAAAGCACTTTGGGATGCTCCAGCTAGGAACCTAAATAAATAACATGTATTATTGCCATTGTAATTACTATTTTCCTTTTTTAGCATGCCTGTTTTCAGAATGTTTTGAGGAGTCCTATCTGGAAGAAATTCAGCTGTCCCATAGAAACCAGTACCCTTTTGCCAATTTCTATCAATGCTATTATTTTTGGAGGAGAAAAATCAAAGCTGTGACGTGTTTTCACATCTCATGCTCTGCGGCAGATGCTTAGTTGGATGCAGGTGCAGTTTGGCTGACGTAGAACTACCCTGATCCCTCCCTCTGCTCCTCGAGGAGAAGGGCTGGATCTGAGCCAGGATATCCCTGTGCAGGGGGGATCACTCATGTGACTTCAGGTGCTGTGTGTGGGGACTGAAGACAACATGGGAGTCTGTACTGAGCTGTCATGGGGGTCTGTCATGCAGAAGGTCAGGCGCAGGGTACAAGGGTACTAAAACAATCTCAGATACTTGTCCTAATGCACTGCCCTGTGCAGGAGCAGTGCTGTATCACCTCAAGTGTGTGGTCATGCCAGAGATAGGCCATGCCTCCAGCTACCACCAGCCTGCTGACTCTGCACTTGTTCAAGGCATCGTTTTCAGAGGTGGTATGTGAAGGTGAAGTGCAGCTGGGCTGGAGTGGCAGCACTGCCTTCTAGGTTGGGACACTCACAGCTGGGCTGTGCACTCTCACTGCTTCATTGCAGTGCAGCTGCTTTCTGATGGCTGTTTCCTTTGCTTAAGTGATTATGCAAGAATCTCAAGCTTTCAGGAAAAAAACAGTGTTCCTGGCCCTTTTGGCTGCAGACCTCTCCTTCAAAATGGGATCTGCTAAAGGCTGTGAAGTGTGGAGTCCACTTCTGAGTAAGTGGAAGGGAAATTAAAAGTAATATGCTGATTATCCTCACTTCCTGTAATTTTTAAGCCAATTTGAAGACATTTCAAGGGCTGAATTTGTTTTATTTGCCAGGACTAACAATGACAGGTTAATGTTTGCCTGTCTACGCTGACAACAACTTTCTGACTGTTTGTTCAAGCCTTCTCCAAGCTGGTGTCTCACGCCGATGTTGCGCCTCTCTCAGAGACTGTGCTGATAACTGCAGGCACTTTGTCACTAGAAAATTGAGTGTTACATCGAGAGAGGAGACATTCAGGTTACCAGAACCCCATCTGCCCTTTGCAGCACTCGGGTGAGGTTCTGCTGCCACCCAGAACCTTTGGTGCAGGAGGGGAGAGATGTGGGTTGGAGGGAAGCACAGGAGAGAAGTCTGGCAGTTTCAGATGGAAAGAGTGAGTCATTTCCACTGCAAGTGGGTTTTTTTGCAGGGTGCCAGGACTGTGCACCCATCCTCCCCTTCATGCCACATGGCTTTTTATTTCTCTGAGAGCTCCTGTCAGGTGCAGCCATCTCCATGTAATGCAGAGCAGGGAAAAAGTGGGGTACAGCAGCCTTGTGCTGCTGGCACTGCATTTAGAGCTGGAGCGTGGCACAGACTGGCACTTAACTCCTGGATGGAGAAAGGGGTGTGGGAACTCTCACCCAGACCCCTGTCTCATGAGACCCTTGGAAATGATGCACCTGCAGCTATGTCTCTTGTTCAGCTGCTGCGGTTCCTCTGTCCCATGTACCCATTTCTGGGTGTAAAAGAGACAAAGCAAGCCCTGGAATTTGCTGTGGGGATGCTGGGCACCTGGGAAGGGAAGGCCTGCTTTCCTGGGCCCCAGCTGAGGAAGCATTTGTTTGTAGAATAGGATGAATACTGCAAGGGAAAAAAGGAGGTGCTGAGGGCAGAGCCCTTGGAGGTCTGGCATGCCACTGATCTGCTCGTCTCTTGGTCTAAGCAAGCCTGTGCACTGCTTTCCTCTCACTGCTCTAGGCCACAAAGCATCCACGTGCATCCGTGTGCTGTGAAAATCCTTGCAAGATAGTGCTGCTGGTTTCTCTCTAGGATGCAGGAGCTGGGTGAGCAGGGAGTGGGGTGCAGGACAGGCTGCCCTGCAGCAGGCAGTGCCTGTGGGGCAGCCAGAGCCCTGGAGTAACATGTCAGACAGTTTGGAGCAGTGCAGTTCTGGAGGCTGCTCACCTGTTGTCCATGGAAGGCTGTGCAGAACATTGCTCTGATCTGTGTTGGCACTGGATCACTCCTGGTCAGACCTCTTCTCCTCACCTCTTCCCTTCCTGATTGCTCATGAGGCTCCTGTCCTGTGTGCAGCACACATCTTCTTCACCATCCCCTCTCGGTCTCCATGTCCCCATCTCCCACCTCTCCCACCAACACAGCCCCAGCCTTCACAGAAGTCTTGGTTCCCATGATGAGTTCCCTGTGCAGCTCCATCCCCAGGTGAGCAAAACCCATACTCCCCATCCCACCCACCTTGGACCACCTCCTGACACCTTTCTTTCCCTCTGCTTCCCCTGCTCCTTCTGCTTCTGGTGAGGTTTTCCTCCCTTGCCATTTCACAAGATGCTCTGGCTGTTTGCACGCCCACCTTACAGCCCATTGCTCTCCTCTGTCCTGGGTGCAGACATTTCCCCTATGGTTTCCCACTCTTTTGGTGTCTTCAGCACAGCCAGGATTCCTGTTTGGACATTCCTCTTGTGTTTTTAAACTTCCTTTTCTCTGAGCACTGTAAAAATAGTTTTGGCCTGCTCATACCCAGCGTTATTGATTATTTTTCATCTTGTGGTTTTACTGTAGCTCATCTCTGTGCATCTGCTACATCCAGCTGAGTGCTGGGTTTGCAGCAGGCTCATGGACACAAGCTCCCCATCACCTCCATCACCTGCTGAGAGCTGCCTCATTGCCTCCCTGCTGATTTCTTCCCAAAATGTGGCTTTGCTGAGAAGCCCACAAGCGTCTTGGCAGCAGCAAGACTGCGTTGTGTTGTGACTGCTGCCATATGTGCTGACTCACACTGTCTCCCTGCTTGCCCTTCCTCCCCTGGTGTCTGTTTCCATCTCTTCCCTTTTTCCTGTGCTTTTGAATGCAAAGTTTTTGGGCCACAGACCTTGTTCCAGCTTTACACAGGGTTATGGTGGTTCCAGGCACTGGATAGCCAAACCCAGGTTTTGCCACTTTTCATTGTTCTTTCTTATGACTAGGATCCTGGAATAAAGAATTGTGTGAATCTCAGCTTTTGTAAATGAAGCTCCATACCCTTCCTGCAAACTTGGGTGAGAGTGTGTAAATGGGATCAGATGACATTGCAGGAACTGGAGGTGGAAAAAGTAAAGTGTCNCCTTTAGCTTTTAATTCTCCAGATTTACTTTTCCTCTTTTTTTATGTGTGTTTCACCTACTTGGCCTTTTGGGATTTGTTCTAAGTTTTGGTCTTTGCTTGACTTTCTATGTAGGTGCACTACAGGGTTGCAACAGGTGAGGCAGCAAATAGATAGGCTGTAAAATGGTTGCCAAATTTTGAGGAACAGTTCTGCACACTGAGACAACACATTTATATATATTTATGTGTACACTTCTCTGTACACCTGATCTATGCTATTTCCTCTTCTCTCTTCAGCTACTCTAAAGAACCAGCACTTCTAATATTCGTCTCACTTGTGTCTCTCTAGCTGCTTTGGGGTGTGGATGCACACAGTGGGCAGGGCTTCATTTCTGAGGATGTGAGAAAACACCGTGTGCTGGGTGCTTTCAAACCCAGAAGTTTTTCAGTGGGAGGCNGTTTTACTGTAGCTCATCTCTGTGCATCTGCTACATCCAGCTGAGTGCTGGGTTTGCAGCAGGCTCATGGACACAAGCTCCCCATCACCTCCATCACCTGCTGAGAGCTGCCTCATTGCCTCCCTGCTGATTTCTTCCCAAAATGTGGCTTTGCTGAGAAGCCCACAAGCGTCTTGGCAGCAGCAAGACTGCGTTGTGTTGTGACTGCTGCCATATGTGCTGACTCACACTGTCTCCCTGCTTGCCCTTCCTCCCCTGGTGTCTGTTTCCATCTCTTCCCTTTTTCCTGTGCTTTTGAATGCAAAGTTTTTGGGCCACAGACCTTGTTCCAGCTTTACACAGGGTTATGGTGGTTCCAGGCACTGGATAGCCAAACCCAGGTTTTGCCACTTTTCATTGTTCTTTCTTATGACTAGGATCCTGGAATAAAGAATTGTGTGAATCTCAGCTTTTGTAAATGAAGCTCCATACCCTTCCTGCAAACTTGGGTGAGAGTGTGTAAATGGGATCAGATGACATTGCAGGAACTGGAGGTGGAAAAAGTAAAGTGTCACAAATCTGATACTAAAAAAAAAACCAAAAAAACCCCAAAGAAAAAAACCCTAACTCTTAAAGACCACAAAATGTGAGTTTGCCCTGACCTGAGCTTTGAACCCCTGGATGTGGAAAAGCTTTTTTATGGATAGAAATTGCTCAATTCCATATCCCATATAGTTTGCCAAGTGAATTTGCTCTCAGTTCCCTGGCATTTTTTAAATTCTCCCATGTACTGTCAGCTTTCATGAGCAAAATAAGAAAACAGGGAGTTCTGTCTGCTGTTTTTGAGGTATCCTCACATTTCCAGGTTGCACACTGCAGTGGGAAGTGGTTCCTATGCCCAGGGCTGATGCCTCTCTCAGAAATGATGCAACCGNGTGTGTGTGGTGTGTGTGTGCTGGCCGTTAGTGCTTTGAGAAGTGAAAGTGGAGCCTGGTGCAGCTCCTTGCGCTGGGCTTGGCTTCCGCTGTGCACCAGATAACAGTGTGCTGGCAACTGCTTCAGGGCTCGTGTCATTGCAAACTGACCATCAAATCAGTTGCAGTGGAGCCAAACCAGCTGGGTTTGTCATTTTCCTCTCTGGATATTGCTTTAAATGAGAGCCAGACTGAAAGGCCTGAAAATACAAAAGCTTTCTCATAGTTTTCCTTTGGCTGCTGTGTAAAAAAAACCATTTTTCTTTCGCTCTCTGAACATTCACATCAATTAGGTTCTACCTGTTGCAATTCTGGGGAAAAGGGATCTCAGAAAAACATTAATCATGTAACAGAAAAAGGTGGCATTTTTGTGTTCAGGAGCAGAACACTAGAAGACAGGTGGCTACTGTTTTTCAGGCACTAAAAGTTTAAAATAGAAATGTTCTTTCCTACACTTCCCCACATAAACATCCCCAGCTGTCAATGTGAGCCTTTGTTTATAAAGCAAATATAAAGAATTTTATGGGCTTTGCAGGTGGATACAGGAAGGTAAAATTCAATCTGACTTCTTAAATTTCCCCCTTTTTGCTAATGGGCAATTCCCTATGCTAAGCTTTTTCTTTGGTCTCTGGTGATTTCTGTCCAAGAGGTTTTGGGATCTGGTTGTCAGAGGGCTGCAGGGCAAACAGGGCAGTGAAGACAAGGATCTTACTTGGGGTTTCCCTTGTGCTGGGCTCTTTGTGCTCATTTTTGGCCAAAGGCAGAGCCTTGCGTTGGTGTTTGTGGGCATGTTTCTGTTGAAGTAATTTCATTGAATTTCCTGTTAAAATGCCAGCCAAGTTGCTTGTGGTGGGGAGTCAATACTCCAATAGACAGACTGTTGTTTTGCCTGTGCTGTTGTCCAAGTGAAGCCTTGTGACCCAGCATGGATGGGGGCTCCAGCACAGCAGACAGCCCTCTTCCGTGTGTTCTATGTGGCGCTGTGTTGATGGGCTGGGCTTGAACCAGTGGGTTTTTTTAAGAGAGGTGAGTGGACTTTATCTGGGAGGGTGTACTGCTCTCCTGTTACCCTTCTTAAAAGTCATGTTTGTATTTTTTCCTGTCAGGTATTTCCCATGGGTCTTGGGTTTTATCCCAGTGCAGTGGGCTGTGGTGCTTTGGGCTGGAGCTGCTGCTGTGTGTGCGCAGGTGCTGCATCCACAGGAACCACAGGAGAGAGCAGCTCACCCCAACCTGCTGGTGCTGCTGTTCTGCAGGAGGTCACAGGAGCCTGGGAAGCACCACAGCTCCTGCTCTGGGTCAATATCTGCTTGTGTGTGCCAGAGGGCACAGGATGTCTTTGACAGCGCTGCACGTTTTCTTCTGCAGAAGTGGATTGATTTTGTTGCTGGACTGGCGGCACTTCTTTGTGCTTGGGTATTCGCTTCCCCTGTGGAGAAATTTGTGGTTTCTAGGACTCTAATTACATAGTGTGGTAGTTTTTCCTCTGCTTTCATAATGACTTTGGTGGGTGCCATCTGCTCTTGTGACAGCACTGGGCAGTATGAGTTGAGCCCAGGATGGCGGGAGGTGTGAGCTTCAACCAAGCTTTTCAGGAAAACTAGGACTTTGAAATATGATTTTCAGCATTTAAAGTTTTATCTCCAGCCCTACTGGGCAAAAGGGCAAAAAGTATTTGGGATGGTTCCCTCCTTACTCCATAGTGGGGTTTGTGGGGTCATAAGCACGCCTGGCCCCACTGGGCAAGCCTACATGGTTCAGGATGGATGGAGGAGTTTTTTCCTCGATGACAGGCAGGACACGGCCACATCCTTGTGTAAGCAGCTGCTTTGCTAACAGACAGCTTCACCTGCATCTTTTGGCTTCACTTTAGAGACATTACTGTGGTTTCTGTGGCCTGTGACAGCCTGGGTGGTGTGCTGGGTGTGTTACACTGAGCTGCAGGTAATGGAGGGCTGCTGCATGCTGAGACAGGGAATTACCACACCTTGGGTAAGGAGAGCTCTAGGAACTGTGTTGATAACAGCTCCAGAGGAGAAATGCCTTTCTGTGGCTCCTGCAGAACCCATCTGGGTGACAGTGCACATCCCTCCTGGAGCTCCCTAGGCCATCAACTGTGTGTTGCAGGGCCTGGCACTGGTCTGTGGGATATAGATCACAGCACCAGCCTGCATGAGATCTTTTTTCCCAATATCATTAAATCCACTAGACATGAAGGACTGTAGTGAGTTTTAAGAATTTTTTTCGTGTCTGTAGTGGGCAGTGCTGTATGGGTTTTGAAACCTCTCATATGAGGATGTGGCATCCTTTTTAGTCCTTACCCTTTAGTTGTCATTGAATCCCATGAGGATGACAGCCAGGACTTTGTCTTGCTTGTCTCAAAGCTAGAAAAGAAATGTTATCAAAGCCCCAACTTTTAAAAAGAACATCTTTAGAAACACAGTCCTAGTTCCAGGACCATGTTGCAAAATAAAAAAGGACTAAAAATAATATGTGATCAGAAGGCCTGTACCCAAAGTGCCAGCACTGTGGAAGCTTCTTAGAGGGAATCTTATTTAGTGTTACAGCTGCTGTGAGGTGGGTTGAGAGGGAAGTTGATTGAGTGCTTGGGATCATGGCACTGCTTTAACCCACTCCTGTCGTTGAGTTTTGCCAGGATTGCTGCAGTGATCAGCAGCAAGAGAGGTAAATTGCAGAGGTCAGCAGAGCCGTACGTCTGGTCTATGGGGTGGGTTCTGCCTGGTCTCATAGGCCAGGTGAGTTTTGGTGATGCCTGGTCCCAGACTTTCAAATAGGTGTCCTGTTAGTTCACACTAATTTGCAAAGCTTGGCAGACTTTCAGAAGTGCATTGTGCTATCCTGAAATCCTAGATTTTCAGATGATTAACCAAATTCAATTAAGCATTTAATGAGCATGAAACTAACTGAGACTAAATGAGTTCTTTTTCTCTGTCCACCTGTTAGGTTTTTCAGACTCCTATTTTTCAGGTGGACACTTTCTTTTCTTATTGAATTCCCATGCAGCTCAGGTCTTGGATGCAGGAGAAAAAAGTGCTGGCATTTGCCACCCTATTCCCAAATCCCTCATGGCTAAGAGAGCAAGCAGCAGTTCCTGGATGCTCTGTTACCCAGCATGGGCTCTCTGCCCACTGACCTTTCTCTTTCTCACTGGTAATCTGAGGAGTGTGAGGTTCTTCTCAGGACTGTGCAGGCAGTCTCAACTTTAACTCTGATCTGTGTGAACAGTTCATCGCAGCCAAGCCATTCCACTGGAAAGTAAAATTTGATGCCCATGGAGAAGCATCTGATGTTCCTCTTCTAAGGGGGGAGAGCCCAAATATGCCATTCCACAAGGATGTCATCTCCAGAGACATGTGCCATCACGCGCTGCTGGAGGGTTTTCATGAACACAGTCCATGGCAGGGTCAGGCATAAGGATTTTGGCCAGGATTCAAGACAAGGCAAAGCTGATGTGTCAGAATTTGCTTCCTCTTTTATTGTTAACCATTCCTATACAGGTTGCCTTTTGGTGTGAAGCTTGATTTTCAGATTGCAGTGCTGAGGGCCTGACTCTTGCTCATGGAATCTGAAGTCAGGCTGGGCAGATGAGATGGCATTTACCTACTTCACAAGTTGTGTTTTTCTCATTAAGTTCCATTTTCTGAAATAGTAACACATCAAAATTAGTTGCAATAGCGAATGTAATGGAGCTCTCCTAATAGTTTTTATTCGTGACTCCAGGTATTTTGGAGAAGTTCCTCTTCCTTCCCAGAAATGTGAGTGAGAACCAAACCAGGCTCCAAGTTTTTCCAGCCTTTGGCTGTGTCTGAGACGCGATTTATGGAGAGGGCTTTCCTGTCTTTCCAGAGGGATGCTGTTCTCCCTTCCATGGGGTGAGATTCCTGCTCTGGCAGTCGTAGCAGCAAGCTTGGTTTCACCCCACCTTTGGCACATTTCCAGAGACCACAACTCTCATCCCCTCCTCAAGCAAAACCAGCTCCCAGCTAAGCAGAACTAGCATAGGAGCCCATATTTCTTCCAAGCTGTATGGATGAGCTGCTCAAACATAAAGAAGCTGGATCTTGCAGCTGTTAAAGCTGTGGCTTGTCCAGGAGGATTTCTTGCTCCATTAAGAAATTAGAGGCAAGAGCAGCACAGTGCTTTCCTTCTTCCAGTAGCTTATTACCAGACACAAATAACTTAACCCCTCCTTTCCCTGTCTGCAAAACATGCTCATGGGTGGTTTATGTGCAGCAGAGGAGTATCACAGTGCTGAGTTAACAGGCAGTCCAATGGTCACACAGTTTGAAATCATCAGACTGAATTAGGCAAAAGGTTTCAGTTACTGGTTATTTTAGATATTATATATATATAATTTTTTTCATCCTCTATTTATTCTGCAGGAAAAAACCAAAGTTGTGGAACCCTTGGACTATGAGAATGTAATCCTTCAACGCAGAGTTCAGATCTACAGTGATCCCCTCCGGGACCTGCTCATATTTCCGATTGAAGATGTTTCTGTGAGTTTGCACTGGCTGTTTCCCATTTTTGAGACTCGCTTGTCTCTAGTCCTGCTTACCTTGGAAAATTTTCACTGCTAACCATGTTAATTTTGGCTGTATTACTGACACATAAAACCAAAATGACCCACTGGTGATTTTGGCCCACCACATTTATTTATAGCAAGTGTCAAGCTCTGAAGACCCCATTTGCACTGACAATGTCTTTTAATTTTTCCTGCAGATCTCAGTCATTGGCCGACAGAGAAGGACTGTCCAGTCGACAGTGCCAGAAGATGCTCTAAAGAAAGCTCAGAGTCTCTTTGTCAAAGAGGTAGGGACAAAGTCCATGTGACACCTTCAGCACTTTGTCCCTTGGGCGAGATGCTCAGCTGTAGCTCCTGATCTGCAGGGTTGCAGATCACTTGGTTTTTCCTTTGTGGGAAGTACTGGTTGCTGCAGGGTGCCTGCATGGCAGGGTTCTCACATGCATCTCTTGGGCAGTGCATCTTTCTAGTGGGTTTTGTTCACAGACAAGGTGTGTGGATTTGCACCATCTGCCTCAGCTGCAAGGTGCAGTAGTGCAGCAGGGGATATACAACCGCCCTGGAGCATCCAGAGTGCTGCGGGTTTGTTCTGTAAAGTGCTGCTCCCTAGGACTGTTCCCTCCAAGTGCACTGGAACTAAATGCCAAACAATGGTTGATGTTGAGTTAGATGTACTATGTTTCCAAGGGCAGAAAATTGGTGCTTTCTGGAAAACGGTCTGCTCCCAAATCTCTACTCCTTTTTTAGAGCCTTAGAGTGATGTAAATACAAAATCCGTGGCTGTGTAGCAGGCCAGATGCTGTGTGATTTTTGTCTCTCTGCTGAAAAGGTTCCATATAAAATTCTGTATTGCTCCATAACACAAGTGAGGCAACCTTGTTCAGACTCTTTCTGCTTGTGCTTACCTCAGCCAGTGGTATGTAACGCTTTAGACTTGTGCCTGGTTTTGTTTTGCTTGGTGTAGCTTTCAAAGAGCTGTATTGTTTTCCTTTCAGTGCATTAAAACCTACAGCTCCGACTGGCACGTGGTAAACTACAAGTATGAGGAATACTCAGGAGACTTTCGGATGTTGCCATGGTAAGTGTTGTTCTCCCTTGGAATACTAATGTGTGGTCACAGGGCTGGGGTTTGAGAGGGCTTAGCAAAAGCAGTCTGCCTTTTTCGTGATGCCTGTCTCACAAGAAGCCTCTCTTCCTGAAGGTTAGAGACCCAGGGATTTGTGTTATCATGTCATTGTCACTCGGCTCCATCAGGGAGATGCCCACAATATTGTCAGTGTAGGTCATTGCTTCACATCTCACCCACCAGTTTGTAAACACCCCTCCACTTGGGATGAGGATGGACTGCAGTTCAGACTCATGGCAGGATAATTAGTGTTGGCAGTGTCTGCTCATCCCAAATCAGGAGTCTCATTCTCCCACTGGGCTACTGTTCCCTGTGTGCTACACACAGTGTTCCCATGCCAAGCACATTTTCCTTATACTCTCAGTACAGAGAAGTTGCTGGACAACTTCAATCTGGAGATATGGTATTGCTGCTAATGTTGGCAGTGCTGAGGAGTTATGTGCTTGGAAATGCTGGGCTGTGCCAGTGATTACAGCTCCAAAGCTAATTGGGTTTTTCAGACAGGAATATATATCTTGTATTCCTGCTGGATTATTTTCTCTGTGATGGAGCCTGCCCTGCTCTCACTGACTACACTTTGGGCATGTCTGGCCTCTTCTCCAGGCTGCTCTTGTGCTGGCAGCTTGTTAGATGCTTTTTGTTCCTAATTGGCTGAAGTGGGTCTGCTCTGACAGTCTCACAGGGATGTGAAGCAGCAATGGGGGTAATGCAGTTGATCAAGTTGTGTTAAAATTTGTGAATAATCTGCAGTCTGATCTTGCTTCTTTTTTTAGCAAAATGGAAAATAAACTGTCCTCCTGTATTTCTTTGTTGCATAAATGCAAGTCAGCAAAAACTGCAGAATCAGATAGCTAACAAGAGAAAGCTAATTACAGGCTGCTTGTGTTTAATTTACATGAAATACATTTGGAAGTTAGATTTCCTCAGCTGTAAGGGGCTGTAGGTCTCTTGAAACATGTCTTCTGTGCTCTGTAGTCTGCAGTTTGGCTGTTGCTTCTGGATCCAGCATCAACTGCTGGCTCAGAGGACCCTCATGTTCCAGTCATTAAACATGGAAATGTATTGTGATTTCAGCAAATCCTTTAGGCCAGACAAGATTCCAAGCCACGTGTTTGAAATTGATGAAGACTTTGAAAAGGATGAGGTAAGGAGAAAGTCAGAGGTTTTTTACATATTCCACTCTTGTAAAAAGCAGATTTCCCGATTCAAATCCAGAATTCAGTTCCTAGGAGTGGTTGTCTGGTGAGATGCTTTGTGCTGTGCAGATAGGACCAAAGTGAGACAGGAATTTATTTCAAAGTATGACAAGATAATTTCTTGGAGCCAAGGGTCTCCTAAATTGTCTGGGAGATTCGCCATGTCTCTTATGGCTTTTTCACTTGAAAGAGAGCATCAGTAGAAGAGGGGGGAAAAAAAAGGAAGCCATGCGGTTACTAGGGAACACTCCTCATGTCCAGAACTAAAAGTCGCTGTTTTTCAACTACACCGTAATACCAGGGTTCTCCTCTAAAAAGTTCTGTGCTTTACCACACAACCTGCAGCTCTTAATCCATCACTTCACAGTGATATTCACAGCATATTCACAGTGCGTCAGTCCTGCCATGTCCGTACTGTGCCAACGTTGTGAGGCGTTTTCTTCCTCTGGAATTTGGCACGTTTGTGCTCAACTGGTTGGAGGGAAGATTTGCAGCCTTGGAGCACTTCCATGGGGACTCTTGACAATCAGGACATCTCAGACCTAGTGGTTATTTTGGGTGGTGCAGATGCCATGTTTTCCTGTATCATGTTTGCTGCAGAAATAAGGGACAATGTTTTTCTGTTTCAAGTACCACATGGAGTTTAATCCATGCACATGATATTAAGAAGTTTTTGTTTACACAGGAAAGGGTTTAGCCCAGCTCTTTATGGTCCACATGGCACCAAGATGCTGCTGCTGAGATTCTTATAGAGGAAAAGGGAAGTTTTTTTGTTACAGAGCTGAAGATTTGGAGGGGCTGATTCATGCACATTTCTCACAATCACCGTGTGTGTCCCAGCACAACTTGAGTCTGGACTGAGATGGCTTCTTTATAAAAGGAAATGTTTTGTCATGTTTGGCCTTTAATCTTTTTTTGGCCGTACTGTTGGTTTGCATTACATTGTTAACTTGAGGTGTTCCCTCTTTAATATTATCTAATCTGGGCTGGAGACGTTGCTGTGCACCGTGTTACCCAGCAGGCTTCTGAAAAAGCAAAAGGACAAGAATGTGTTATCAAAATTTGGAGACCTTTTTTCTTCTGGCCAGTGTCCTAAATACTCAAACAGGAGAAGTTACTGAGGTTTGTTGTGGAAGAGTATTCCAAGTGCTTTGGCAGTGTCTGGACGTTTATATCTTTTGGCATGGCCATATCTAAAGGATTCTGTTACAGTTTTCTGACAGACCATTCACATTAGAATTGTGTAATGGAAATTCAAGTAAAGGAAATCTCTTGATAAAAAAGGTGAGGCAGTATAAAGAAGAAATCATGGGTTGTTTTACCCAGGGAAATAAAGTATTAGAAAATNATGGTGTGCCAAGAGCAGCCTTGTTGGGTCACTTGGAATTTTGTTTTTATAAATGTGAAACCAGCCAGTTACAATTCAGTTACTGGGGTTTTTTGCCTAAATTTAAAATGAAGGAATGACAAAAGGAAATGACAAAGTAAGTCCAGAGTTCTGCGTTTTGCAACTTCCTGAACCAACCTTCTTGAAAATTTCCATCTTCCTCAGGTTTTTGAAACACTGCATAAGAACCAACATGCATTTCCTCATTACAAAATTGCTGTGCAACTCTATCAGCATAAATGTAATCTTTCTTTTTTTTTTTAAAGATGGCCCAAACTAGCCTGTTTTTCCTCTTCACCGAAATTCTTTGTAATAACTCTGTCTGTGTAGCTGTACCTGTTGCAGATACATTCTATGTGTTACTGTATTGCTGTAGTTAAAACAGTATTGCTTCCCAGGGTGGATAAATCCCTGTGTTCAAGTGGAATTTTCTGTGAGAGGCAGTTCACCTGAGCTGGTTTTTTTTCCAATCTTTTGCTGTCTTTCAGG